>CAWUFW010021895.1:0-108998 GCA_963921515.1 Calotriton arnoldi
GGGGTCGATTCCGATTCGGGCCGGAAAAAGCACCGACCGACTCGGATCCGGAAAAATACCGACCGACACGTACCAGTGGCGCCCGACACGCCAAGTACGATGCAAGCCGCGATAAATCCGACCGACACGTCAGGAAACCAAGCCGACCGACCGAGCCGCTCGGAAAATAGCAATCCGGCCGGAAAAACACGCGAATCCAACCGACCGACACGCACCCGGAACAAATCCGACCGAATCGTACCCGCCAACTCCAACCCGCAAAGTACGATGCAAGGCGCGAAAAACACGACCGAGTCGGACGGAGGACAAGCCGTACGACCGACACGCATACAAAACCGAGCCGAAGCAACACAATACACCGCGACCGACGCGTACGCAGCATACAAAACTGCACAAACACAGCGTGAACGAAACGGAAAACACCGTACGAGACCAATGCAGGGTCCGACTCGGTCACAAGAACGTTTCCAACATACACAAACAGCACAAAGGAAAAATCAACCAAAAAAGGCCAAACAAGCAATTACCAAGCCAATAAATACTGGGGGGGTGGGGACAGAGAACAAAGACACACCCACAACTCCACCTATATAAAGGACACAAATCACTACCATGAGCCTTTGCAAATGCCATTTCACTGCCAGCACCCAAGAGAAAGCAACCACACACCCACAGCTCATCCCTCACACAAGCCACACACCATCAGCACACCAACAAATACCTACCTCACATACACCCAGCAAAACACACACTCACACACCCTCACCTGCACACCAACACACACATCACTCACCATCACCACCCATCACCATGCCCCCCAAGAAGAATCCCAAGTTCCTAGATTGTGAATTGGAAGTCCTGGTAGACGAGATCCTCAGGGTGGAGCCACAGCTGTTTGGCACTCTGGTCCAACAGACCCCCATGTCGCAGAAAACCAAGATGTGGGAGAGGATCATCAACAGGGTGAACGCCCAATCATCATGTCGGCGCACAAAGACGGACATCCAGAACAGGTGGTATGACGTGCGCAGGAGGGTACGGGACCTGCTGAAGATAGACTACAGCAACAGCCAACAGACCGGCAGTGGCCCTCCTGCCAAGCCAATATACCTCAGGCCCTGGGAGGAGAAGGTGCGGGCCATCCTTCCGCCAGTGAGCGTATATGGACTAGAGAACATCCCAGAGCCTGGTGAGTACACAACAAATGTACACAATAAACTGCCACAAAACACACACATCACTGTCAAGGGGAGAGTCAAACCATGCACACATAGCAATTACACAGCAACTAGAACAGAATCATCCCAAAATGTGTATGTCAGTCAGATAAACACAACACATGCCATCAAAAAAGTCACATCCAACTGTGCCAACACATGTACAAACACAACCACAACTACAGCTAGGCAGTGGCACAAATAGAACTAACACACACATCCACACATGTAGCCACCACAACAACACCAACACACAGTGAAGACCACTCAAAGGAAGGAATTCTGTGTATGCTGGCCAAGTCAGTGTAGCCAATAGCATCATGGGAGTCGCAGTCACACATATTGCCCCCCCACAACTGTCCCATCAACACCACCCTGAACCATGCTCACATCACAGGGAGTGGAGAAGGACTCACAAGATGGCTGACACTGGCTACTGCTGTGGGGAGCACAAGGCCCTGCTGCCAACTGTGCACCAACAAACAGCAGGACACCACTGACTGACATCCTGAGAGACAACTTCCACTCCCTGCAATGCAAGCACGTTCCATGGTGGGCTATCTGGCTGGCTGGGTGGGAAGGGGGACTTGCAGCACTGACTATAGTCACCAGCACCTCCCCTCACACCCCCCAACACAAACTCCACAGTACCCACCTGGTAGAATGCAATGCCCTCCATCCTAACACAAGATCCCACAAAGCACCACCACCCTGGGTTATGTTGTGTGAAGCACAGGGACACTCTTGGGACTCTTAGCCAAACAACTGCCAGGACAACACTCCCAGCCATCCTGTCAGCACAGCCAGCCCACCCCACAGGGAAGCAGAGTCAAAAGGAAGGAAGCATGGGCATGCTGGGAAGGGGGTGGAGGCAATAGCATGATGGGAGTCGTAGTCACAGACATAGCTCACCCCCACAACTGTCCCATCAACACCACCCTGAACCATGCTCACATCACAGGGAGTGGAGAAGGACTCACAAGATGGCTGACACTGGCTACTGCTGTGGGGAGCACAAGGCCCTGCTGCCAACTGTGCACCAACAAACAGCAGGACACCACTGACTGACATCCTGAGAGACAACTTACACTCCCTGCAATGCAAGCACGTTCCATGTTGGGCTATCTGGCTGGCTGGGTGGGAAGGGGGACTTGCAGCACTGACTATAGTCACCAGCACCTCCCCTCACACCCCCCCAACACAAACTCCACAGTACCCACCTGGTAGAATGCAATGCCCTCCATCCTAACACAAGATCCCACAAAGCACCACCACCCTGGGTTATGTTGTGTGAAGCACAGGGACACTCTTGGGACTCTTAGCCAAACAACTGCCAGGACAACACTCCCAGCCATCCTGTCAGCACAGCCAGCCCACCCCACAGGGAAGCAGAGTCAAAAGGAAGGAAGCATGGGCATGCTGGGAAGGGGGTGGAGGCAATAGCATGATGGGAGTCGTAGTCACAGACATAGCTCACCCCCACAACTGTCCCATCAACACCACCCTGAACCATGCTCACATCACAGGGAGTGGAGAAGGACTCACAAGATGGCTGACACTGGCTACTGCTGTGGGGAGCACAAGGCCCTGCTGCCAACTGTGCACCAACAAACAGCAGGACACCACTGACTGACATCCTGAGAGACAACTTACACTCCCTGCAATGCAAGCACGTTCCATGTTGGGCTATCTGGCTGGCTGGGTGGGAAGGGGGACTTGCAGCACTGACTATAGTCACCAGCACCTCCCCTCACACCCCCCCAACACAAACTCCACAGTACCCACCTGGTAGAATGCAATGCCCTCCATCCTAACACAAGATCCCACAAAGCACCACCACCCTGGGTTATGTTGTGTGAAGCACAGGGACACTCTTGGGACTCTTAGCCAAACAACTGCCAGGACAACACTCCCAGCCATCCTGTCAGCACAGCCAGCCCACCCCACAGGGAAGCAGAGTCAAAGGAAGGAAGCATGGGCATGCTGGGAAGGGGGTGGAGGCAATAGCATGATGGGAGACGTAGTCACAAACATAGCTCACCCCCACAACTGTCCCATCAACACCACCCTGAACCATGCTCACATCACAGGGAGTGGAGAAGGACTCACAAGATGGCTGACACTGGCTACTGCTGTGGGGAGCACAAGGCCCTGCTGCCAACTGTGCACCAACAAACAGCAGGACACCACTGACTGACATCCTGAGAGACAACTTACACTCCCTGCAATGCAAGCACGTTCCATGGTGGGATAACTGACTGGGTGGGTGGGTGGGTGGGAAGGAGGTCTGGCTGTCAACCAAACACAATCAATGCAGACCATGTTCACACCCCAGAGAATACATAGAAATGCCCAAATAATGCAGGACAATGTGCCACACCAATATCAACCCCTGACTGTGACGACTTAGGACAATACAATGTACAGGCCCGCACCCCGAGGCACAGTCACAACTGTCAGGTGTGTCAACCACTGATGCCTGCAGAAACATGACATACATTGTTTGTGTCTCCCAAAAACAGGTGATGATAGGGACACAGCAGCAGACGCTGAGGAGTCCCAGTCCCAGGCTCAAGAGGATGCCGAGCTCACTGGCGTCGTACAGCCTCTGTCCTCCTCGGACGATGAAGAACAACCTGGCACATCCGGTGCAAGTCAACATGCTGCACCAGCAGGACCACCAGCTGCAGCACCAGCAGGTCCACCAGCTGCACCCCTGCACCCACCCCTCCAACGACTGTCACCACGAATACCATCCCTGCCGACATGGACAGAATAAGGAACAACACCAGCGCAGTGACCCTGGACCAACCTGGGGCCATGGACACCACCACCACCACCAACCCCCAAGGTGGACCAGGGTTATCTGTGCGTGCAACTGCACACACTGCACATGTCAGCAGGGGTGGTGGGAGGGGTGGGAGACAGAGGTCGCTGCTTGCAGACGTTGCTGGTGTGCATGAAGACCCACAACTGGTACGCATAGCTGATGCGTACCAGTCCAGCACCGGAGAGCTCAGCCAGGTAGTGGGGCTCCTCAGAGACATTAAACAGCAGCAGGCTGCCCATCATGCCCGCTTGGACTCCCACATGTCCCAAGTGGAGTCACACATGTCACGTGTGGACTCCCACATGTCACGTGTGGACTCCCACATGACCCGCGTGGAGTCCAAGTGGGATGTACTACATGAGATGACGGCGGTGCACAGGGACATTTTACAATGCCTCCGCCAGATGAACAGCAACCAGTCCACACCTCCCTGTGTGCCAACAACATCTGGTACCGAACAAACTGCAACTGCCACAGGGAGGGAGGAGGACTCTGGCGGAGAGTCCCCTGCACCGCAGCAGCCTGCACTTGAGGGCCCCCCCAAGAAGAGGGGTCGTCCGAGGAGGGGAAAGTGAGAGGCTGATGGCCAAGCGCAACTCCCAGGAAGCCTGAACCTGTTCTGGATTTTCGCCTTTGTGCACAGACTGTTCACCCTGTTGATGGCAACACTACTCCCACACATTGCATGGGGAGTATAAGTTGGAACAATGTGTCAGACAACAGTGGCCCCGATACTGGGGATCCTGTCTACCTGGACTTTCTATTCATCTAGGAACTTGGGATTGCAAGATTCATGTACAGCACAATCCATCCTATGCACTATTATCACAATAAACACACTAATACACCATACTTGCCTCTGTCGTGATTCCAACGTGGGTGCTGTTATGGGGATGATGAACTGCAAAATTACACAGTGTATGCGAACTGCAACAGCAAGGACAACACAGGCATGTGAGTACAGGCAACGTGACACATATGAGGGAGACACACCACCAGGGCTACACAACACATACACACCTAGGCCATCTGACTCATTGCCTACACTGATGTTGCCAGGGAAGACGGTGCAATGCACAGACACCACACCCATTCCCAGTTGTAGTCAAGTAGCCCACAGGTGCAGTAAGCAAATGGCAGTCAAATGTGTGACCACAGACAACGCACATCACTAAGTGAAGCACAGGTTTATTACACAGTAGCAACATGCCGTAACCACTACAGATGCAAGGTAACCCCACCTGGTAGCGGGCACACAGTCAACAACTGTAGACAGAAGGAAGTCCATGGGTGTGGCGCACATCACCTGTAGGGACACAACAGCTACCAGCCTGGATGTGCAATCACGTCGTCGGTGGACACAGTTCACCAAACGAATCTGAAAGTACCCTGTGAAGGACAGAAATGACACACAGTCAAAAGCAATGCAGTACAGGACAGAACAGCAAAACTCATGCACAATACATGTTACAAGATACCCACCCAGAACCAAGTTAGCATGTCAACACTGTTGGGGAGTACAGCCCACCTGTCACCACACATCGCAACACACATCCTGTCAAGTAGCCCATGGACACACTCCAACAGCACCAGAGCACCACCCACACATCATGCCAACTCACATCATTCACATGACACCTCAGGATACTCACATTCAGCTAAAGAAGTTGGTGATGAGCTGTGTGCGGACATCACCATCACCATCATCATCATCATCGTCACTGGCATCGTGGTCCAGGCCAGGATCCTCCACAGGTGGCGGATGTTGGTCATCGTCATCCTGGATGAGAGGCAACTCCTTCCGCACTGCCAGGTTGTGGAGCATGCAGCAGACGATGATAATCTTGCACACTTTCGCAGGGGCATATGGGAGGGACCCTCCGGTCTTGTCCAGGCAGCGGAAGCGGCTCTTCAGGAGACCAAAGGTCCGCTCAATCACTCTCCTGGTCCGACCATGTGCCTCATTGTAGCGCATCTGGGCAGGTGTCACAGGGTTCCTGAGGGGTGTCAGCAACCACGGCATGTTGGGGTATCCCGAGTCACCTACGGACAGACAAGTGCACATCAGCTGACTTGGAAAAGTGGGCGGAATACTACAGATCAGATCACACACAATGGCACAAAGTCAGTACACACCGACAAGCCAGGCACGCTGGTTCTGCATCTGTGCCATCAACCTGGGGATGCGACTACTCCTCATCACAAAGGCATCGTGTGCTGAACCAGGGAAACGGGCACACACGTGTGTGATGGTCATGTCTGCAAGACACACCACCAGTGCATTGACCGAGTGGTAGTGCTTGCGGTTCCTGTAGGCCTGCTCCTGGGCCTGTGGTGGTACCAAAGCCACATGTGTCCCATCAATGGAGCCAATGACATGCGGCATCCTCCCCAGGGCATAAAAGTCACTCTTCACGTCAGTGAGTCGTCGCAGTCTAGGGAAATAGATGTACCGGTTCAGGAAGAGCAACATTGCCGCCAAAACATCGCGGAGCACACGGCTGAACATGGTCTGTGACATCCCACCAGCAGACGCCACAGTATGTTGGAAGGTACCGGTGGCAAAGAAGTGTAGGGCTGCCATCACCTTCACCTTGGGGGTCAGCGCTGTAGGATACGGCCGGCCAGGCTGCAAATGTGGGGACAACTGCACTGCCAAATCCTCAATCAGCTGCCTGGTGAAGCGGTACCGTCGGATGCTGTCCCGTTCCACCATCGTTGCCAGGTCTGGGAATGGCCGATGGACAGCAGGAGCCCTGCAGTGCAGAGGAGAAGTAAGCAAGATCGTCAGTCACCCCACATATGCGGCATTGAACACACTCAAGATCCCAACATACATCATCATGAGGCACAACTACATGAAGTGTGCAGTACCGGAACGACATTTATGGTACATACATGGCCAACATCTGTCAACACGGTCCTACAGGTGGCATCAATTTGTCCCAGGTTGGCCCATTGGATATCATGATGCTGTGTCACAGTCACCCCCCAGTGACATGTGAGGACAGATGTGCCCCAGGCACCACAGCTCAACGACAGGCACATTCCCAGGGACCCTGTAATGCCACATGGACACTGGCATCACCTGGAGTATCATGTGTACACCACAACAAAACAAACATGACCCCCACAGGTAGTGGCCACACTTGCCATGGCAGGAGAGCCATGGACGTCTGTGACACACACGCACAACATCAGAGTCCATGCACACACAACGTGGATGTGGAGACTGTCTCCCATTGTGCACATGAAATCAGAGACATTGTAAACACTACATGCACAAAGACTGTGGAGGGCCATCACTATTGTGCCACTGGGACACCCTGGCTCAAACATACCGTCCCACATGGGACTCACGGGGTATGTGACATGACATACACAAACACCACTGTGAAATGTGACCATGGCACATGCACAGATATGAACAGTTGCACATCACAGTGGTCACGTACACGTAACACCCATGATCCTGTCCCCATGAACACGTGCACAGCCTGGGGGTGGCTGCCCACAGGTGACACCCACAGGACAACATGTACACCAACATACACACAATAGGAAATGCAGCCTTACATGCCTTATGATAAGGTTTGGACAGGCTGTCGTGATGTAGGTGTGCCCCTCACTCCCTGGGAGCTATCTGTGGCTGGCATATGTCCATCTGAGACAGGCATGCTGACATATGCCAGTCACATGTACAGTGATGCGTTGTACTGCAATGGACCGATCGGTGCCTCCGGCCGGCCCATTGCATTCAATGTGTGCGGGTACGCGTTGTACCCCTGTGCGCGTTGAACAGCAATGGACCGATCGGTGCCTCCGGCCGGCCCATTGCATTCAATGTGTGCGGGTACGCGTTGTACCCCTGTGCGCGTTGTACTGCAATGGACCGATCGGTGCCTCCGGCCGGCCCATTGCATTCAATGTGTGCGGGTACGCGTTGTACCCCTGTGCGCGTTGAACAGCAATGGACCGATCGGTGCCTCCGGCCGGCCCATTGCTTTCAATGTGTGCGGGTACGCGTTGTACCCCTGTGCGCGTTGAACAGCAATGGACCGATCGGTGCCTCCGGCCGGCCCATTGCATTCAATGTGTGCGGGTACGCGTTGTACCCCTGTGCGCGTTGTACTGCAATGGACCGATCGGTGCCTCCGGCCGGCCCATTGCATTCAATGTGTGCGGGTACGCGTTGTACCCCTGTGCGCGTTGAACAGCAATGGACCGATCGGTGCCTCCGGCCGGCCCATTGCTTTCAATGTGTGCGGGTACGCGTTGTACCCCTGTGCGCGTTGAACAGCAATGGACCGATCGGTGCCTCCGGCCGGCCCATTGCATTCAATGTGTGCGGGTACGCGTTGTACCCCTGTGCGCGTTGTACTGCAATGGACCGATCGGTGCCTCCGGCCGGCCCATTGCATTCAATGTGTGCGGGTACGCGTTGTACCCCTGTGCGCGTTGAACAGCAATGGACCGATCGGTGCCTCCGGCCGGCCCATTGCTTTCAATGTGTGCGGGTACGCGTTGTACCCCTGTGCGCGTTGAACAGCAATGGACCGATCGGTGCGCACCCATTGACAATGGGCTTGCCTGGCAACGGACGCGTTTTTGAATATTCGAACGAGTCGGTTGCTGGAAAATCAGTTGGTCACCCACAACAATGTTGCAAAATAATGTATGTCATGAAGTTGAAGATTTGAAGGATGCTGTGGGCGTGTTTTGGTGCTGCTATTCCATGGATTGGCCAGATTCAGAAGATGCAAACGACTTGGACCTATCACTTTGGACACAAGGGACAGTATCTGCCTCTCCAGCACATATATATTGCTGCATGTTCCCCTGAGAGCCCACTTGCCTGCACTACATGCTCCAGGACGACATCTGCCACTGCACTGCTGCTGTCTCTGCCCCTCTGGACCCTGCAATGGCACGTACTGTGGAGAGAGCCCCAGCCTTCAGCCTTGAAGAGAACCAGGCCCTGCTGGACAGCCTACTTCCACAGTACAGCAAGCTGTATGGGACACCAGGGGAGCAGGTGAGTGTTCTGTGCACTGCCTTTCTGAATGTGCATTTTGTCTGACTAGCAAGGCTGAGAGTCAGCACACCACTGGCTAGCAGGCTCACTGAGTAGTTGTCACCCCCCATAGTGTGTAGTGACTTGCACTGGACAGGTATGGTGCAGTGACAGTGCTTCTGAACAGGGTTTTACTCCCCATGCTATGATACCATGTAGTGACTTCTGGAAAACTGTCCATGGGCAGCCGTGCACTGCCTGGGTACACCATGTGCCCCTGTGATTGCGACATGTATATGCAACTGTGTCATGCACGGATATGTTGCATGTGTAGTAATGTCCTTATCACTTTGTCATCCTGACAGGCTTCTGCCCATCGGAAGCATGAGATCTGGAAGGACATCGTCCGGGCTGTCCGGTCCGTGGGGGTCTACAAGCGCCGGATCCGCAACTGCCAAAAGAGGTGGCAGGACCTTCGGGGCTGGACCCGGAGGATTGCACGGGTCCAGCTGAAGCTGTCGCCTCCTCGCAGGAGGGGCGGAACACGGACCCTGACCCCCCACATGCTCAGGATCCTGGCGGTGGTCTTTCCAGACCTGGATGGGCAGCTGAAGGCCAGAGAGCAGCAAGGAGGGGGTGAGTCAAAGACTGCACTGTGTACTCTGTCTAACATGTTATGTGCCCTCCTCGGGCCAGGTTGAACTGCCACAGTACAGCAGTCATGTTGTCCAGGAGCCATGTCCCTCTATTGTGCACTGCCCACTCCTCATCTGATACCCAGGTGTGGCCCTTACATGCAGGGAATTCTGTCACTTAGGACTGTGTCCTTGCAGTTTGCTTGACTCAAGGTGGGAGACAGCATCTGTTTCCCTGACTCTGTGGTGGGCATCATGGGTGGGTCCATTGCTTACACAATGCCTGTATTCTGACATGTAGGGTAGTGTCACAGGTCTCCCATATGTCCAATAGGTATGACCTGGACAGATGAGGGTTAAGAGGATGTGTTGTGGGGGGATGTACATGTGCACTTGTGCAGCTCCAGGACTTGCATTCCCCATGACCTACTATTGTGACACAGTGCAGAGTGTTGTTGTCTGGCTGCAAAGTCATACATCACTGAGACAGTGATGTATGACTTTGCAGTCATGCCTCCGCCATGGCATGTGTCTACTGATTGGTGATCCTGCAGGGGAGTGACATGTGCTACATGCACACCATAGTGGCGCTGGCTATCAGGACATGGGTGCATCATGGTGTCTGTCGCTGGTATGCATCACATGCATTTCCTATTTGACTCTGGGCATCCCTTACATCCGTAAACCTGTACTGACTCAGTGGCAAGAGCTGTGATGTGTCCACACCGTGTCCTCTGCACTGTCCAACTACTGTGTACTTGGTGCATGTGTCAACACTGGGGTGTTGCAATCCAACAGACACCAGACAGATGGGTGCAAGGCCATGTGGGATGTGAGTGCCATGCTTGGCATCAGACTGACAATTGACTTCTCCTGTTCAATTAGTGCACTTTTAGCAATGTACAACTAATGATGCCAGGGCTTGCTCTGTGATGTGCTGTGCTCACAGTGGTGTGTGCGTTATGTGCAGGTGACTGATGTCTGTCTGTTTCCCCATTGTTTGCAGATACATCCACGGCCACGGAAGGGGACAGCTCCACGGACCAGGAGGAGCCGGAGAGCCAGACTGGGTCAGCAGCCGAGGAGTGGTCGGAGGGACCCAGTGGCACGGAGGGCGAGGGGAGCCACACCGAGGAGTCCTCAGCAGCATCCACCTCAGCTGAGGACCAGAGCAACTCGGAGGATGACTCCCTTGTGGAGGCGGGTGTCAGCAGCCACCACACCCCAGCTAGTGTTGCTGTCCCCGCCACCACCAGCACCACCACCGCCCTCCCATCGGCTCCCATTCCCCAGGTCCGTGGAGGCTCCCATGTCCGGGAGCGTGTCTCCTTTGGGC
Organism: Calotriton arnoldi; assembly: GCA_963921515.1. Taxonomy (NCBI): domain Eukaryota; kingdom Metazoa; phylum Chordata; class Amphibia; order Caudata; family Salamandridae; genus Calotriton; species Calotriton arnoldi. The sequence continues at coordinate 11,033 of CAWUFW010021895.1, forward strand.
CAGGCACCGCACCCCCTGCCCCTGTGTCCCCTGCTGCCCTGAGTGAGGAGTCTGTGTACCTCCTTCGCCAGCTCCATGTAGGGCAGACAGCCATGCTGAGTGTCCTCCATGCGCACACCGCGCTGTTGACTCAGCTGGTGTCGTTCATGGAGGGCATCTCATCGGGCATGTCTGACCTACAGAGGGGCAATAGGTCCATGGACTCCTCCCTGACGGCAGCAGTGTCCCTCCTCAAACGGTCCCTCACCCCTCCTGCCTTTGCTCCATCCACACTCCCCAGCACCTTACCCATCCCAGGCACACACACACTGGCACACACCAGCACACACACATCCAGCACACTGACACACACGCCAATGACAAAACGCACACGCAAGCACATTCAGGGGACTGAAGCCAGACTCACAGGGGATGGGGCCCTGGAACACACACACGCATCCACATGCACTGCGCAGTCCTCAGTTCCCTCTCCCTCCAAAGCACCCTCCCTTGCCTCACCTGCAACCCCAAAGTCACAGCAGCTCTTCCTCTGTGACCTCGGCCTCTTCCCCACCGATGAAGCTGCTCCAGCATCCCGGGGGAAGAGGAAGCCCACCCACACGGAGCAGAGTGCCCCTCGCCCCCGGACACCCTCCCCCAGGCGCAGACGGACTGAGGCCCCCACCCGCAAGTCCCCCGGAGTGCTAAGAGCAAGACCCCGCCACCGCCCTGCAGCTCAGGCACAAGGTCTCCGTCCTCCATCCCTCAGGCCCCCACTGCACAGGTGCCCCCACCACACCCTGCCCCAGGTTCCCCCACCCACAGATATACCATCCCCAAGATGCTCCGGCCTTCTCCCCTGCCACTTGCTCTCCCAGCACCACACCCCCGCTGCGCTTGTCTGTGCCACTGATGTGGTGAGGGTGTCCTCCCCCTCTGTCCAACCCACCTTGCCTGTTCCCCATTCTCCTCCCCTGGAGGTAGGCACTGCAGTGGAGTCCACTACCGCCCTGTCTGACTTGGGCACTGCAGTGGCGGACCTGTCCACCCCATCTGCAGGGTCCACTGCAGTTGTGCCGGCACCCACGACATCTGTGTCATGCCCCCAGTTGTGCCGGCACACACCATGTCAGACACCTCCACTGCAGTTGTCAGTGGCTCTCCAGCACCCACCACCCCTTCCCTGACTCCCCTGGTGAGCCCTGATCCTGTCCCTGCGGTGCCTGGCCTGCCCCCCGGTTGCCCCTCCTAGTGGATTGTCCCTGGTATTGTGCAGGCATGCGTAGGGTGACATCTGCCAGTGTCACCCTGTTTGAACTTTGACAATGGACTGGCCATTGGCCTTTGCTCTTTTTCAGGACTTCGTTTGGCCTCAACACATATGCTGAATAAAGCAACTTTCTTTTCTCTAGTGCTCATGCTTCAGATGTACATGTTGTTGGTGCAGCTAACCATGCCCTTGCTGCAGTGATGGTGATATCTGGTCTCATGATTATGAAGTGTTACTGTGCAGGAACCCATGTGGTCCAGGGGGAATGTGTCCTATCATGTGGTGTATCCATGTCATCAATAGCAGCATCTGAGGGTGTCATGTGTTCAGTATTTGGCAATGGGTTTCCTACTTACATTGGCAATTTCACATCTGTGGCTTCCACCCCTGCACATCTGTTGTGCCTGCCATCGTTGCATTTGTCTACTTCCCTGACCGTGTTGCCATCTCCAGTGGACATGCAGGTTTGGGCATCAATGGGGAGGGACTCATCCGTGTAGTCAGTGCAACATTGCTATACAAGTGTGTTGGATCTGTGCTGATGATTCCGTTGGCACATCCATGACCAGGCTGATGTGATGGGAGCCCTCATTTGGTGCTAATTGTTGATTGTGTGACCAAGTGCTCAGCTGACATGATGGGGCCCTACTGAGGCAACATATGGCACAGCTTTCCTCACACAGGAGTGGAGTCCCCTCATGGCAGTGTGTACACGTGTGACATTGCCTGCGCCCAAGGTGTGTGTTGTATGTGCATGTCTGTGTGTTCACTTCCATTCATCTGCGCATGCTGTGATCCCTAGTGTTGTACCTGTTTGTGATGCTTGCTGACTTGAGCTATGTTCCCCCAAAGTCTTCTCCCTGTGTTCTCTGTGATGTGGGTGCATGGCACATTACTGGTCATCAGGGTGTCACCCATAGGTGTGTTTGCTGTCAGGGCAGAGTTTGTGTGCTGACGCAGATGGGTCACAGTCAGGTTTCCCTTTGGCACTTGTTGTTTGCCCCTGTCATGTGATTTCCAGTTTGTGTTATCTTTCAGTGATTGTGACACGTTGTGTGTGTGACTGCTGGCACTCCTTAGGGTCCGGGCTGCAATGTTGGTTGTTGTCTATGTGTGTTCTTTGTGGGTGACCTTGGTTTCTTCATTGGTGTGTGACTGTGGCTGGGATCCCATTGGTCGGTGTGGTATTGCCGTCATGTCCATGTACAGCGTAGTGTGCAGTGTGTCAGACATTCAGGAGTCTTGTTGAGTGTCCATGTGTGATGTGTTTCTACACCTTGGTTCCCACCCACCACCCTGGAATAGTAATGGGTGCATGTGCAATGTCACCAGTGCATGTGTACTTCACTGCTGCACATTGTTGGAGGTCGAGGGGTGTGGTGTTGAGTGTGTGCAGATGAGAGTTGTTGCCCGGCTAGTCCCCTGCCTCCATGTTGGCCTTGGCTTACTGGCCATGCTGATTGATTTGTGCTTGTGTAGGTGTGATGGTAGTTAGTTGCTCAGGACACCTGACTGTGGTTCACAGTGTGAACGACATTTAGCTTTGTCATCACAGTGGTATTTTTCTTCAGCCCAGGGTCACCACATTGTGGGGGCCCTGGGGGTGGTGCTGTGGTGTGTCTGTGACTTGCTGTGTCAGTTGTTGTTCCTACGTGCCTGTGTGACATGTGTGTTTTGTGCTCCCTCTCACCTGTCAATGCCTGCTTGCCCACATAGGGGATTTGGATCCATGAGTTACCTTAGTGTGGCAGTGTATGCACATCTGTATGATTGGTATTCAGCTCTCCTCATGTGTTGTGTTGTTGCCTGGGGACAATGGCACCCCCACCCCTCACCTGCTGTGTATGATGACAGTGTTGGTCTGCCTGTTTGTGTTTGTGCATCTGCACCACTGCATTGGCATATCTTGGGTGTGCCATTGGCTGTATGTTGTTTGGTGTGTTTCCCCTGCTGTCCCTGGGACTCCTAGGTCATCGGTCAGCACAGTGATCATGGTTTGTGTGTCCCATTGCTGCCATGGTATGGTATCTGTTCACCTCACATCTGCTGTCTCCACAGGGTATCTGCATTTGTGTGCCCATTGGTGCAAATATGTGGTTCTGCATTCTGATGGTCACTTCTGTCATTGTGTCATTGATGACTGTTGACGGTCTCAGCCGCCATGGGTGTTGTTTGTCTGCACATGGCCAAAGGAATGTTTCATTTGCACTGCAGTATTTGGCTCCCCCAATTTATGTTGCAATGGGACACATACACTACTTTGCCACAGATGAGTTTTTGGTTCTGTGACCAGGAATGATCCATGCAGTTTGGCAGTTGCAGCTCTTTCTTTGTCAACAATTACCTTTTGGTCACTGTGATGATGAGGGTGTAGACCCCATTGCCACAATGGTCAAAATGTGCTTCAGCTATGGACCCCACACTTGCCTTTTGGTCACTGTGATGATGGGGGTTTAGACCCCATTGCCACAATGGTCAAACTGTGCTTCAGCTATGGACCCCACACTTACCTTTTGGTCACTGTGATGATGGGGGTTTAGGCCCCATTGCCACAATGGTCAAAATGTGCTTCAGCTATGGACCCCACACTTGCCTTTTGGTCACTGTGATGATGGGGGTTTAGGCCCCATTGCCACAATGGTCATGGGCTGCTTGCATTGTGGGTGCCACACACATATATGTGTGGCACATGTGCTAGGGGGTCACATTGTATGTTCAATGTCATGTTCGGTGTTGTAGGCATTTGACACAGCCTGCTCACACGCTTGTCATGGTGGTGGGGGGATGTCTTAATCTTGCATTCCCTAGGTTGTGGTGTGCTTGTTGTGTCATGCATTGTCCATCCTATGAGTGGGGGTGGTAGTAGTGGTAGGCATCCAGCCCCCTGGCTAAGGGTGGTGGTAGGCATCCAGCCCCCCTGGCTAAGGGTGGTAGTAGTGGTGGGCATCCTGCCCCCTGGCTAAGGGTGGTAGTGGTGGGCATCTGGCACCCCCTGGCTAAGGGTGGTAGTAGTGGTGGGCATCCTGCCCCCTGGGTGAGGGTGGTAGTAGTGGTAGGCATCCTGCCCCCTGGGTGGGGGTGGTAGTAGTGGTAGGCATCCAGCCCCCTGGCTAAGGGTGGTGGTAGGCATCCAGCCCCCTGGCTAAGGGTGGTAGTAGTGGTGGGCATCCTGCCCCCTGGCTAAGGGTGGTAGTAGTGGTAGGCATCCTGCCCCCTGGTTGAGGGTGGTAGTAGTGGTAGGCATCCAGCCCCCTGGCTAAGGGTGGTAGTAGTGGTGGGCATCCTGCCCCCCTGGGTGAGGGTGGTAGTAGTGGTAGGCATCCTGCCCCCTGGCTAAGGGTGGTAGTAGTGGTGGGCATCCTGCCCCCTGGGTGAGGGTGGTAGTAGTGGTGGGCATCCTGCCCCCCTGGGTGAGGGTGGTAGTAGTGGTAGGCATCCTGCCCCCTGGTTGAGGGTGGTAGTAGTGGTAGGCATCCAGCCCCCCTGGCTAAGGGTGGTGGTAGGCATCCAGCCCCCTGGCTAAGGGTGGTAGTAGTGGTGGGCATCCTGCCCCCCTGGGTGAGGGTGGTAGTAGTGGTAGGCATCCTGCCCCCCTGGTTGAGGGTGGTAGTAGTGGTAGGCATCCAGCCCCCCTGGCTAAGGGTGGTGGTGAGGCATCCAGCCCCCCTGGCTAAGGGTGGTAGTAGTGGTGGGCATCCTGCCCCCCTGGGTGAGGGTGGTAGTAGTGGTAGGCATCCTGCCCCCTGGTTGAGGGTGGTAGTAGTGGTAGGCATCCAGCCCCCCTGGCTAAGGGTGGTAGTAGTGGTGGGCATCCTGCCCCCCTGGGTGAGGGTGGTAGTAGTGGTAGGCATCCTGCCCCCTGGGTGGGGGTGGTAGTAGTGGTAGGCATCCTGCCCCCCTGGTTGAGGGTGGTAGTAGTGGTAGGCATCCAGCCCCCCTGGCTAAGGGTGGTGGTGGGCATCCAGCCCCCCTGGCTAAGGGTGGTAGTAGTGGTGGGCATCCTGCCCCCCTGGGTGAGGGTGGTAGTAGTGGTAGGCATCCTGCCCCCTGGTTGAGGGTGGTAGTAGTGGTAGGCATCCAGCCCCCTGGCTAAGGGTGGTAGTAGTGGTGGGCATCCTGCCCCCTGGGTGAGGGTGGTAGTAGTGGTAGGCATCCTGCCCCCTGGGTGGGGGTGGTAGTAGTGGTAGGCATCCAGCCCCCCTGGCTAAGGGTGGTGGTAGGCATCCAGCCCCCCTGGCTAAGGGTGGTAGTAGTGGTGGGCATCCTGCCCCCTGGCTAAGGGTGGTAGTAGTGGTAGGCATCCTGCCCCCCTGGTTGAGGGTGGTAGTAGTGGTAGGCATCCAGCCCCCTGGCTAAGGGTGGTAGTAGTGGTGGGCATCCAGCCCCCTGGCTAAGGGTGGTAGTAGTGGTGGGCATCCTGCCCCCTGGCTAAGGGTGGTAGTAGTGGTGGGCATCCTGCCCCCCTGGGTGAGGGTGGTAGTAGTGGTAGGCATCCTGCCCCCTGGCTAAGGGTGGTAGTAGTGGTGGGCATCCTGCCCCCTGGGTGAGGGTGGTAGTAGTGGTGGGCATCCTGCCCCCCTGGGTGAGGGTGGTAGTAGTGGTAGGCATCCTGCCCCCTGGGTGGGGGTGGTAGTAGTGGTAGGCATCCAGCCCCCTGGCTAAGGGTGGTGGTAGGCATCCAGCCCCCCTGGCTAAGGGTGGTAGTAGTGGTGGGCATCCTGCCCCCCTGGGTGAGGGTGGTAGTAGTGGTAGGCATCCTGCCCCCCTGGTTGAGGGTGGTTGTGGTGGTTGGCATCCAGCCCCCTGGGTTGGGGTGGTGGCGCGCATTCAGGCCCCTGTGTGCATATGTGGCATTGGTGATGGGCATCCCGCCCCTATGGTGCTGCTGTTGCTGGTGTAAGTATATTCAGATTCCCAGTGTATGTGTGTGATGTGTCGTGTACGTGTTGTATGTGTTTTGTGGTTGGTGTCTGACTTACCTTCTGCGCCGTACGCGTCCGTGCCTGTTCCGGTAGTAGATGTAGAATATTGGTATGATCGGGACGAAGGGATTCATGGTTGGTTCGTGTCGTTCGTCCTTCTCGTTGCTTCGCGTCGTCCTCGTCGCTTGGCTTCGTCCTCGTCGCTTCGCGTCGTCCTCGTCGGTGCTGTGTTCGTCTCGTAGCCGTGGATCGTGTTGTGGCGCGATTCGGAGCTTATGTGCGCCTCTCCCGGATGCTTTGACGTGCCGTGCGTAGCGACGGGTTCGGCGCGTACGGAAAGCGCATCGTACTTGTCCGGCCGGACGGGGCTGCATTTTCCCTTCCGTGCGACTCGATTCGGCGTTTCCGGATTCGCCTCGGTCGGAGAACAGGACCTGGTTTGGGTGAGTACGGCTCGGCCGGGATTTTTGCTGTTGTGCGCATCGTACTTGCTCGTTCGGTGTACTGTACGGATCGGTCGGGAAACTGGCTTTCGCATGGCTTTTTTCCCGACCGAATAGTATTGGGTGCGCCTCCGACCGAGATCGGAATCGGCCCCTATGTTTCTGGAACTTTGGCTCCTCATTCCTCGTCTCACATCATGAAGCGTGACCACACATTTGTGAACATTTCAGCTTTCCCAGTTGCTGATGGCATCGTATGGGATGCAGTGAACTATCAAATCCATGGTCCGACGGAAATTATTAATGTACCTAATGTCCTTCGTGTTTCAATGGGTGATGTAGTACAAAATAATATTCATTCTGATGATTGGGATGTGCATGCCGTTGAAGCATTGTTTGCCGATTTAAAATATTATGCATCCTTTAATGCTGAAGATTTATATATGAATTCTGCTAATTATGCCGATTTGTATTGTTACCAACATTGGGGTAATCATTTTCTCCATAAGCCCAGTGCCCTGCGTAGTTCTGTTAACTATACCCAATGGGAACATTGTCCAAACCCCTTGCCAGGTAGCTCTCAAACTCTTCGAAATAAGTTTAATTATTTTACTGATTTTAATCGGTCGAACCCTGCATCCTATTATTTTAGACTTAATAACACATCAACTCAGAAAATTATGTTAACACACACCAAATTGCTTTATTCAGGTTCCTTTCTAAGTGCCCTAGCTGTGGGTGGTTATGAGTACTGGGATAATACAGTGGATTTAAAATCCATTTGGGGCTCCAAGCCATGGCAGGTACAGGGAACCGAGGCATTACACCGTGCTTGCCTCATCCCTACACAAATTATGTTCCTCAATGTCTCCATCTATCAGACTACATGTTGGGGCTTAGCAACCACTAAACAATTGAATACTCCATCAATACCATCCCTGTCGAGTTTTCCCAATGAAAGCTCACGATTCAATATGTCCCTCGTGTCCCTGCAGGCTCTGTTACAAAATAATTCGTTCAATGTTTCTGAGCTAGTTCAGTCACCCTGGTTGGTATGGCCTACATCATCAAATGCATGTCAAATGCGTTTTCACGACTCAGGAGCTAGTTACACACAGGATAGGCCTGATCCGAGATTTATTGATTCCCGTACTGTCACTACATATTCTGTTGGTAAATTATGCAAACAATGGCTGCAACATTCGTCCCTTGATTCTGTTAAACAACATTTGTCCCTCCTTTCAGGCAATATTGATCTGTCCGACTTTGTTTTGGGACCTCGTGGTCCCCGACCTAAGAGATTCATTTATGAAACGTATAATGAACTCTGGAAGCTATCACAAATTGAAGCTGCTTCCCGTCTTCGGGAAATAGATCAAGCAAATATGGAAAAGGTGCTTGCTGTTGTTGACAATAGTATTAATACCCTGTCTTCTCGCATTTACACTTTAGAGAATATTGTGTCCTCTGTTGTCGATATTGTACAAGATGATGTTTCTGTGTTATATCATGGTCAGAATCAATTGCGCTCAGTTATGCAGTTTGCATGGACTTTACAAACGCTTAAGTTAGGTAAAGTGCCTTGGCATTTTTGAACACCTCTGCCTTGTTTCTACCTTTTAACTTAACTGACAAACAGCAATTTATGTCCATGAAAGATGCAACTTACACTCTATTACATATCGAAAAGATGGATCCTTTGCCGTTCTCTGTTGCAGAACTCGATTCTGCTGTATGGCTAGTTCATGGGGTTATCGCTTTACCTTTTTCCTTGTTTGAATTTGACTCGTGCATGAAACATTATCCTGTGGGCCGTTACCGGCCCTTGGGTAGTGCTTTCCTGCATGAACTCTGGTCCTTGCCTTTCATGTATAAATGCCTTCGGGACGGCAAGGAAGTCTTTCTCACGGGGAGTACTGCGACTCGACTATGGGTCATTCGCTTATTTGTAAACACATTAAATTGCATGGCTCATGTAGCGTTTCCGCTCCTAATCTTGCTTGTGTGCTGAAAGGTATTCCTGCTCCTGTTATTTCTCCTACTTTCACTCTCCTTTCCAATGGTAGTTATTTACTTTTAAATAACGAAAACTGTTGTGGCCTGCAGGCTGGCATTCCTTACATTGTAACAGTTTCGCACAGGGTTGTCTGCTGCAAAAATGTGCTTTTTCCTCCCCCTCATGGCAAGGTTGATATCTCTATTTGGCCTTCCATCCCTACCATGGAGGCAGATTTCAATAGACTGAGCAGAATAAAGGCACTATTATTGAACGAGGAAGTTATGCTCACGTCCGCCCGGGAGACATTCATTCTCCAGGTGGCGAGTACCCACAGTGAAATACAGGCCCTTTTGAACACTAATCTCCCCCAACATTTTGGGGAGTTAATTCATCGTATTTTTAACGCATCTAACACAGAGGGTCTGGTACACTTTTTTAAGGTCGTGGGGTCGGGCTTGGTGTCCTCCTTCCAAACTATTTTTGGTGTCATCCCGGCATTTATTCATTCTATTTTTTCCAGTGTCTTTGGCGGTTTCCCATTGATCCTCGCTTTAGCGGCTGGTGTCTTGCTCTTAATTTGCTTTCTGCGCAATGGCTGCTCCCGATGGGACCTGCTCGATCCAGAACGCCTCCAGCTGCTCCGTGAGCGCCTTTTGGCCGGTTTTGGTGTCTTGCCATTGGCGACACTGAGTGTGTCATATACTCTTTCATTTCGCTTTGCGTATTTCACTTGCGTGCAACCTGTGATGACTTGTGTCCGCTGTCCTTTCACCTGGACTCTGGATTATTGCCTCTCCAATTCGTCATTGTCTGTTCCGGATTTTGTTCAGTTGATGGGTCCCTTAGAGGCCCATGAGCAGGACTGTTCCGTTGCTGGCTGTATGGCGCGTGCGGCTGCACTGGGGATTTTGGCGCAATGGGATATCTGGGCGGCTGCCCAGGATCTCCTACAACGAAGCTGTTTCAATTATCACGCAAGCTGTCCCGCATTGCTTCTGGATGCTCCCTTTGCTGAGGAGCATTCCTGCTCTTTTGATCTCATGGATTGGATGGCATCTATGTTTTTTGACGATTCCAATGATGCCCTTTTGGAGGGTATGGCTTTTTTCTGCACTTACACTTTCATGGATTGACTTGTTCTTCGCCGTTTGGGCGCTCCCTGTGCTCTGCTGACAATTTTTTTGTTTGCCCTCTGTCCTGGCCGCTGGACTGACCAGGGGAGGGTGTCTTGTGGATTGTTACCTGCCTTGTTATGTTGGCCTAGGCCTGGCTGCCATGCTGCTTTTCTTTGCGCACGTTACACTGAGCCGGGCCTCCCTCGCCCTTTGCTCGTGCCAAGTTCTTTTGCACTGTCTGCATTTTCTGTTGTTCACCTTTTTGGGCTCAGTCTGCACAAACATGTACAAGGTCGCATAACAATGTATTTTGGTTCTTCCTGATATGGCCAGTCTCGCGCACCCAGACATAACATTAGGTGCAATTGCCATGAAGAATTTGGTATGCTTTTAATACTGTGGTTTACTAGCGCTTAACACACACTTGGAGAAATCCCTTTCAGTGAGAAGAGCTATGATGTCCTGCTGATGTAATTCTGCATCTAGAGACTGAGGTATGGGGGTTCGCTAGTCAAAGCCCAGAGGTCTTCTATTATTATAATAAACTATCTTACTGCAAGGGGAGGGTGGTAATGTTATTTATACGTTTATCCACTGAGCTCTGAGATGCTTTCCCCGTTTGTATTCTATGGAATTGTAACCATGCTGCTTATATTAGTCATATGCATTATGCTATTAGTACTGACACGTGTACTGTACATTAGAGCACGTAAGTTGGAATAAACATTTTAACCTATCCAGTGTCTCTTCCTACGCACCTTGTGGACAAGTACGAGTGAGTGACGAAAGAATGTTCTTGCTTCTGCGAGTCCTGAGATAAAGATACCGTGTTCTGGGTTGTCCAATCATTGGTACTTGGGTGCTAATGGGATGCTAAGCTAGTTGGGTTGGGGTTTTTGGGTGCTACGGTATATGGTGGCAAACCACTGTATTCCGGGGTCCCATTTTCCTGTGCATAGCTCTGTGTATGTGCAGAAACCTTATGACAATATCTAAGAACATCGGTTTACCTGGAGCTCATTTCAGAATACAATAACATTTTATAATATAGTTGCAGCGCACAAATAATGTTTATCAATAAGATCTAGGCTTGAACACTCCACGAGTCAAAATACGGATTTAATGTATATGAATAAAGAAAAAATAATTTGCATATTATTATCCACATACTAGCCGTGCAGGGACCTCTTGGTAGACTGACGCCACCCTCAAGCTCCCCTGCTGGGGAAGTTTCTTTGAAAAGCACTGCCAAGGGTCAGCTATTGTAATTAACTTAATGTAATTACTAGCAAGTTTATTAGAATGGCCGGCCCCTTCCTTGCATTCCTCAATGCCTGGAATGAAGAATTCTTATTTTACAGGCATTTCTCCTGCATTACTCCCTTTTCACAATTTGCAGATGCAGCTACGGCAAAACTGCCCACAATTTTCCACCTGCTATCCTTGAAGGGTAAAACGGCCTTTCACCTATCCCTAATCTTAGCCCTGGAGCACAGCATCATTCTAACCACACTGGCGTGGAATCCCTCTTCAATGAGAAATCTTGAGACACAGCAGAGCAAATACTTCGTAATTATCATCATCACTGGTTCCACTTGTGAATTTTGGGGGCTCGTTCACTCAGACTGCGCTCAGCAGCATGTGCAATCACTTCACACCATGGGACAGGGCCCTTGGAGGCTTCCCATTGGCTGGTCTGAAGCAGTTCAGAATACGTTTGTTTACTGGGTCCACACAGACGAACCACATCTCTTGTCAAGCACAGACAGAAAGAGGGCCAGAGCTGAGAGTCCCTCGGCGGAGAACCAGGAGGCAAACCTCCAATGATTCTGTCTGTGGCCCTTCTTCATTGAGCTGGGGGAAGGGAAGCAACGCGAGAGTTCGGATTTACAGGCCAAAGCATGCACACAGGTTCCACTTTCACACTATGCCAAATATACAGTGCACATAGAACTTTCAAACATATGGGCGCGAAATCCCCCAGAGATGAGGCTGGAAGCAGTTTTTAAACAGAGGAGGCCGGTGCGCTTCTATAGCCTTATAGCCCGCTGCCGAGGGCTATTCCGGCTGTTAAAGGCCCTGATCCCGAGTTATAGGCCCGAGCCGCAGGCGAGGGCCTATAACGAGGGAGAGGGCCTTTAACAGCCGGTATAGCCTGAGGCAGAAGGGCTATAAGGCTATTAGAACATTACACCCACTAAGGGTAGAATGTTCTAAATTAAAAATGGAGAAACAAAAAGACAAACATTGGAATATTGGAGCGCTGGGCTTATACCAGCCATTATAAGCCCAGAGCAACTCCATTGTCTTCAATGGAGCTCCCAACATTCCAATGTTTTAATTTTCCTTAATGCACAGGTACAAACAACTATACATGTGCTGGAATAAATGCTGTCACCTCGGCCAGGCCCACAAACCCCGGCAGAGAGCACAGTATCCACTGTCTAGAAGAGGGATTCACGTTGGGTGTCAGTTTCTCTGTGTACTACTTAATATGCAAGTCACTACAGCTAGACGTAGCAGCGGATAATACGATGCTGTGCAATAGTGGCTTGAAAGAAAACGTAACACAAGATTGTGAATAATTCCATTGTAGAGCATTCAACATGACTTAAATTCCAAGAAACTATTACTAGAACAAGAGTCACCCTAATAGTAAGAGGTGCTATTTTACTAAGCAGTGCTATCACTTCTTATTTTAACTACTCATTTCTTCTGCTAGTGCTGCTGTTCAGCGAACGAGCAGAGAGAAAAGAAGCTCTATCTGACATTTAAATAACACATATATGTCACAATGGCAGCAGCATTGTAAACCACGAGTGAATCTTCATGAGGCCTCACCGGCTGAATCCCCTCATCTAAGAGGGCCACTGCATCAGCACATTGAAGCTGCAGCCAGGAAGAGTCACATGAGAGTCACTCCTTTTCACTGATCATCAATCAATGCAAAATCACCATTGGAAAATGCACAAATATACAATATTCCTGTGGGCCGATACAAAATGTGAAAGACAAGCCACAAAAATAATGCTGAAAGGTCTTTACCGAAACAAGACAATGGATAAGGGGGCTGACCCAAAACCCACATTCAGTGTATCTGTGTGTGTGTGGATGACATAAGTTTGGCAGATCGATAATGCTATCTGTACCCAGACCTAAACAGGACTAGCTGGAAGTTACCCTTAAGCGATGTCCCTAGTTACTGGGGTTACCAAATAACCCCCATGTCACCCAAAAACCTTGCTTCCAGTACTCTTCTTCCATTGAACACATCAGTTATTTCTGGACTTTGTAGTCTTGGTTCAGTTCAAGTGAATCACTAGGACTTAAAGCAGTGCTTTCAAGTTACCCCATGTCATCAGCTTAGAGCTCGGGGAGAGAATGCTGGGAGTTCCCAGCAATCCTAGCGCCTGGGCACAGTAATGTGCATGCGAGCAGTGGCTCTGAAGAAGCTTCTCAGTGAGGCAGCATGGAATTTTACTAAACTTTCAGCCCCCAGACCTTGAATGCCAGAAGTATTCATGTGCCTTCGCCATGTCTTGATGATGAACCCCATGATGTGCTGTGATGGCTAGGACAGCTCGTCTGCCCCGGCATTGTACAGCACTGGATCTGCCTCCCATCTCAACTGCTTGACGGAAGCAGGATGATCACTGCAGTGCTCTGCTGTTCTCATACCCCTTAGAATGAGTTGTGGTGCCGCTCTTCTCTGACCGATTTTTGATGTGGTTTGGATCATGTCGGTCCCTGTTATGATGGATACTTCTAACCACAGATTACTCAACTTAGAGTACTCCCCAGGCGCCAGACTGGATCCAGAAAGCATTCATCCCACATATCGTCATGTGGCGATAAGCGACTCTCTGCTGACTCTACACCGTCTTGGAAGCGATAACGCTGAGCCACAATTAAACCCCACCACTGTTACTTTCTTTCTGCATCTTCTGATGTGGATCTGAAGCTACGCTGCCATTTTTTGGCAGTTTTCCTACAACTTCTAACAATTTCACAGGGTGCTAGGAAACAATGCCTCCAACTAAAACAACAAGTTTCAGGGCATGCCATGACTGCAAGAAGCAGACATCGGTCACAGACCCACATGAGGTGTGGTTTTTGTGTGGGGGCACTGGACACAACTCTTAGATATGCAATATGCGCCCTCATGCACCTGAAGGTGATCCAAGACGAGAGGCAAAGCTGTATTCACTGAACTGACATAGCCGTCTTGGACTTTGCAGGTTCAAACTCAGTCCCAGACTGGAGGTCTTTCCCATGACCATTCAACTCCACGCATGAAGTCTAAGTCGAAGTGCAAGCATAAGAAAGTAAAACGGAACTTGACCCTATCCCACCACTCTGACTCCAAAGAGAAGGCGCAAGGGTGTCACAATGTCATTCGCACTCTTTCGAGGTCTTCGACCACAGAAATGATTCCTTAGTTGGTCATGATGCACCACAAATTTCCAGGGTCGTTGTCGACTCAAGAATGCAATATTGCAAACTTTCAATGGATCTTCGGTTCCTCTGGAGCACCTTCATGTCCCATGGAACCTCCAGTCAGCTTATCACCAGTGGGTCCATCTCTGGCGCTATCTGTTCCATTGGGACTCATTACCAGGCCCATACTAACAACTGAACAGAATTCTACTCCAGCCCTGAGATCCATACTGGTTCCTGCTACCCAGACACCGGTATTCATGCCAGAATATGATCTAGTTCCGACTCAATGTTGAACTCTGAACCGACTTCAGCTTGAGCCCAACTGATGTGGCGCTATGAAATAACAAAAGTGCAACCAGTGGTAATGCAACCCAACTCTAACCCAGTGCCTCTGCCACATCACAACCAGCAGTACAGGCGACATTATCTTTTTGGTTCTGACTCTGATTTTATGCTCCAGCAGGGGGAACCCCAAGATGTTGATGATGATGAGGGTGATGGACAAGGCTTGCTCCCCCTTCTTTCTACTGATGATGCCTTATACATTGGTTTACAGAACGCCAGTGGGCTTCACACCTCGCCTTAGAGCTTGATTTGCCACTAGGAGCACCAATGGAAGAGAATGCCTCATCTATTGTGAAGGTTCAGAGGAAACCTGAGGCAGCTACCCTCCATTGAGACCTTGCAGTTTGCACTATTAAATATTATTTGCCGTCCTTTTTGCCCTCTCTACGTTTGGCGGACCACCTGTCATATAAATCACCTGCTGTGCTGAGATTTATTAAAGGTTTTTCACATAAAACCCCACAAACGGTTTGGGAGGGAATAACTTTGCCTTCGCATTTCTCATGTGTACGCCCTTGAAGCCACTGCTCGTCTGCTTGCTGCGTCTCCTGACCTTAAAGACTGCCTTCCTCATTGCAATTACATCAGCTCATTGTGTGAGTGAACTTCAGGAACTTTCAGTGCAACCGCTCTACACCACCTTTTTGCTAGATATATTGGTGCTAAGGACTCAAGTGGCCTTCTAACTGAAAGTAACTGTGTCAAGGAGGATAGAGTTCTACATCAAAATCTGCTTGGCACTAGCCAAGAATCTTCCCCTAGAAGGTCCGAGAGCTCATTTCACCAGGGCTGAGACTGCTACCACTGTGTTGGTAAACAGATGGGCTGTCCTTGACATCTGCTAGCTGTGGAGTGGGCATCAATATATACATTTATGAAGCACTACTACCTTGACAGCCAAGTATGGTGGGAAGGAAATTTGGATCGCTTGGTTCTGCAAGACTTTTGGTCTAAGTCCACTCCGCAGATCCTCCACTTGGGGATTTATCGCTTTGGTATCTTGTCTAAGTTGTCTAAGTTGAAGAATCTGCAATTAGAAGCATTCATCAGAAGAAAAAAATACTTACCTATAGAAAAGCTGTTTTTGCTGGATACTCTTTCCAACAGTAGATTCCACACCCCTTCATCGTTAAATGTCAAACAAACTTATAAAGCGCACTATCACCCCACAGGCATCCTGGCGCTGAAGAACATCAACTCAAATCACGCACAAATGTTGCAATGAAAATATCATACACAAGGGGTATAGAGCCAGGTCTTCAGTTTCTTTCTAAACTGCAGCAGATCTTCTACCTGTCTAAGACTGGGCGGTAGTGCATTCCACAGTCGAGCAGCTGCAGAACTGAAGGCTCTTCCTCCTAGTTTTATTCTCTTAAACCTGGGCGCCTTTACAAGTTTTGCTGAGGATGATCGCAAGCTTCTGGTGGGGACATACCATTTAAATTGACTCTGCAATGGTTTAGGCCCTAGACCATGTAGGGCTTTAATAACAATACAGAGAGATTTAAACTGGATCCTCTGAGACACTGGAAGCCAGTGAAGCTCACTGAGGGCCTGGGAGGCTGAGGATCGGCGTGGTCTCATAAGTGCCAATTTGGCTGCAATTGTCTGACATCTCTGAAGTCCTTCAATCAGATATTTTCGGGCCTCTAGTAGAAGGGCATTGCAATAATCCAGCCAGCTCAGAACAACGCTTCTCACTATCTGTGCCCTAGTTGAAATTGGTAGCATTGGAAGGATCTTTCTTAGCACCCTTATAAGGGAAAAACTCATCCCCACTGTTTTATTAACCTGAGTTTCTAAGCTCAACCTCTCATCAATTATTACTCCCAAATTACGTACAGCTTCAGAAGGTATCAATGGCTTATCTACTGGGATTGGCCAAAAATTGGCCGGAAGCTTACGTGGGATTTGCTGGGTCACACAGCATAAGATCTCTGTCTTAGCACTGTTAAATTGTAAAGAATTATTTTCAAGCCAACGTACAGTCTCCTGCATACATGTATGGAAATTTTCCAGTGACTATGATTGGTCTCCTTCCAGTGACAAGATGAGCTGAGTGTCATCCTCATAGTTCACCAGGCTGACATTATGGGACTTGATGACCGAAATCAAGGGGCTCATGTAGATATTAAACAATACTGGACTAATCGCCGATCCCTGAGGTACTCCATGCTGAATGTTAATGAAGTCTGATTGATATGGGGGTAATGCTGCAGCCTGTTTTCTATTTGAGAGATAAGATTGAAACCATTTTAAGGCTGATCCCGTTACCCCAACTTCATTAAGCCTTGCCAGGAGAATTTTATGGTTCACTGTATCGAATGCGGCGGACAGGTCTAATAGAATCAGTATTACTGACTGACCCTTATCCGCTCGCATTCGAAGTTCATCTAAGACTGTCACCAGGGCAGTCTCTGTTCCATGTCTTGGCCGGAAGCCAAATTGTACCTCCTCTAGCTTATTGTTGTTCTCCAGAAACAACGAAAGCGTTTTGCTGACCAGACGTTCTAAGATCTTCACGGGATAGGGTAGAAGGGAGATAGGTCTATAATTTTTAGGGCACAAAGGGTCCAAATTAGCTTTTATCAAAAGTGGAGTTACTATTGCCTGTTTCCAACATGTCGGTACTACCCCGCTGCTCTGTGATAGTCCACAAATCTGTCGGAGCAGCGGGAAAAGCTCTGTACCAAGATCTTTCCAGATCCTGTGAGGTAAGGGATCTATTGGGGAGCCAGAGGAAACACTTAAAGCTAGTCTATTAAACTCCGCCTCTGAGGGTATCTCAAAGAGGTCAAGAGTTACCAATTTATCCCTGCCTACCCATTCCTCATTCTGAGTTAGTGGTAGTGACCCTACGCTAATACTGCTAAGGTCTTCCCCTATGTCTGAATCGCCCGCTTTTAGGCCATCAATGATTTTATAGATCTTTTCCTCGAAAAAGATCGCTAGGCCATCGCAGAGGTCCTGTGTGGCATTGACCCTATTTTTTGTACAGTCAGGATTGGCGAGATCCTTCACTATTTTAAATACACTTCTAGTGCTGTTCGATGATTTTAAGATAATATCTGCATAGTATTCTGATTTTACCATGGAGATTTCTTTCTTATAGTTAATTCTTGCTTTCTTCAGGGCAATTTTGTCCTCATCTACATATTTTTTTCTCCACAAATATGAAACTGGTGTCAGCGCAGGAGTGGTGCTTATAAGTTTTAAGATTACACCTAGCGGCACGTGGGAGTACTGCTATGTAAAGGTTTTCCAGATCTAGTCTGGCAAGTATTCTAAGGTGATGAATCTGCTGTTACACAGAATATCTACCAGAAAAAGCATTACCAAAGGTAAGTAAATTGTTGTTTTTACTGAAATCTGTATCCTCCCAGTGGGCTGGGAAGGTCAAAAGGTAAGTTTGGTGTGTTTGGTGGGGGAGGAGTTGAGGTGGGGATTCCCCTCTGAGGGAAGGTGGTAGCAGCTGAAGCAGGTATGCTGCTTTTAATTATGATTCATTTATTTGCCGGGCTATTCAACTGTTGGATTCTGACACCAGTCACAAGGCTCGAAACACACGCCCATGTCGATTTGCTCAATTTCTACTATTTACTGGAATCGCTGATCAGATTTTTCATTGTTTTTCTTCACCCATATCATCTGGAAAAGCATATATTTATTTATTTTTTATTTATTTGAAGGTTTTATATAGCGCGGACAATATTTATTGCTAAGAAAAGTACACAGTTGAAACTAATTAAAACTTTTCATGACTCTAAGCACCTTAATCCTGAAGTCATTCACAGTGGTGGACCCCGGAGTACACTAAGGTGGACCTCTCTGCATCCCCTGAAACTTTACATGTAAAAATCTAGCAAAATCATTCAGCTAATGAAACTGGAGGAAACAATATGATGACAAATTCAACAGAGGGGCATCTGATGCAGCAAAATACATTACAATTATGACCAGCTCAGCAATCCCAGGACTACAGGACAATGGCGTTCCAACACTGAACACACGTCACTAAAATTCAGAAGAATCAAAAGTCGATCTCTCCTGAGAAAACATTTTTCTCCTGAAGAACCTCTGCTTCCGGCCTAGCTAAAGGGGCTCATAACTATATTCTAACACAGGGGAAATTTCTAAGCGAGGACCTCAGGGAGAAACAGATGTGGATACTATTCAAACTAAAATAGATAACAGCAGTACGTCAAATACTCATATCCACTATTTCAAAACTGGAGAAGAATGGCATATGTCACATGTCCAGATACAAGACCCAAGCCTAAATCTCTCAATATTTCAGGCACACCATTGAATCCACCCATGGTTTATAGCTCTGGACTTCTTCTGCCCCCAGAAACTGAAGAATAGCTTAAACTATCCTAGGCAACAATAGAGAAGGCTTTAGCAGAAAACATAGAGGTACTCTACCCCAAAGTGGTAGCACTCCTGCAGGGCTAGCAGGATAAGAGATACCTGAGCCTTTAGTCATAGAAAATCATGGCACACATGGCAATAACATTGATGCCCACTGTGTTAAAGCTCCTACAGAAACTTGAACAACATGTTAAGGAAATAAAACCATTATGGCCTTAATGATTCACACCAAGCCTGAAGACATTAACTTGAAGTTTGAAGCCTTTCCCAGTAGATTCAAAGATTTAGAAACCAGGGTTTCAGACACTCAAGACATACATCCCAGATGCGAGCCCAGGTTAATGTCATCTTGAAAAAACTTGCCTTGTTAAAAATGAAGCAAGAAGAGTTAAAGAACCACCCTTGCTGCCTTAATCTTAGGTTAGTGGGAGTTCCAGAAAAGAAAGAAGATCAAAACATGGTTGAATGTGTCTCTTATCCCAATAAAGATTATATTCCAAATAACCTTGGAACTATCAGAGCTCATATGGCCCCATGTGCTCCCCCTATGGCAGACACCAAGTCACGTACAATCCTAGTCAGTTTTGTAGACTTTAGGATAAAGGATCAAATCCTAGCTAAAGCAATTTAATTATGATCAATTAAGGCTCAGAACGAGTACAGCTTGGTGGTCTATCCTGGTGTATGTTATGACACTTGCCAATGCAGATGAAAATTTAGACAACTGGCAGAAATGTTTTAGAAGGTTTGAGTTCAGACCTGGATGATACAGCCGTCAAAACTCAAAGTACTATGGGGAAGCTGCTTTCATATTTTTGCTGATACCCATCATCTCAAATCTTATTAGGCAAGATCATAGATGCTCAGGTCTCCTCTTGTGCAAAGAACAACCTCACAAAAATTCTTTTGACGATTGGAAACTCAATAGGTTTCACACTTCTCAGAATATATTAATGCTCTATATGGGAATAACTCAATGAAGTTACAATGGTGCTAAAATTGTTTTTGTTGCTGCCTTTCTCTCTCTTTTTTTATTTGTCTCTATGAACTCCAGCTAACACAGCTTGCACTGCTCATAAGGGTGTATTCCCTGGTGCATTACACTGGCAACCTAGGAATGTTAAATGGACTACATCATGTACCATCTGCGGGGATGGTCACAAAACCATGCAGGGTACAGCTGGGACTCACGTGGTGTCGTGGTGGATATTGGGTTGTATTTTTCAGGCACCCAATTGGAAGGGAAAAAACTGATGAACTGGTTTATGACAACACAAAAACTGTACATTATATTATTGCTGCCAAACTTGCAAACTATGGGCCTGATTACGAGTTTGCCGGTCTTATCGCCATTCCGCCGCCGCAGCGGGACTGAGTACCCCGCCAAGCTGAAGGCATTCCCGCCCGCCGTATTCAGATGTTGCGGCTGGAGTACTCCGCTGCCGTGAGGCTGGCGATATACTGCCGAGCCGATTTGGATGTTCCCGTTGGGCTGGCGGTCTCTTGGCATCCTGACGGAGTGAGGTGTCACTGCTATAAAGATAAACACTATGTGTCAATATCAGAAAATACATATATATGTTGGTATGTATCATAATGTATTTGTAGGTTATGTGTACTGTCTATTTTGTTGCATGTAAAATAACATGAGCCGAAAGTAACTTATCATACACCACATAGGAAAAGTGACAGAGAAGCCTACCTTTGATTCTGGCGACAACAGGGTTGCTGAGTGTCATGGTCTGGGGACAGCAGCACAGGAAGGACCTGGACAATGGCGTCTGACACGGATTCCGAAGTGGAACCCCATAAAAAGGTGAGAATGCACCTCCTTTTCTTACCTTTCTGCTGAGTCGCGCATGGCGGTGTCCCTGCCAAAAAAAGCTCGATGGAAAGCAGATCATAATCTGGACAGCGGGAAGCTTGGCGGGATTGTCTCCAAGACCCGCATCTGGCTCTCCTGCCGTCGACTCGGGAGCAGGAGTCTTGGACATAGCGGCAGTCTTGTAGCCCAGTTCCTGCCAAGATCATAATAGGGCGGTTGGACTGCAGCGTGAGGGAAGCCCCCCACAAATGCGACGGCTGGACCATTTCACCAAACTCGTAATCAGGCCCTATGTCTTCATTATTAGACTCCACTAGCCATATTTTCAATTGTTAGTTTTAATATACATTTGTTAAATAATAGACAGAAATGTATATCGGCCCTGGATTGGCTTAAATGGAAGAATCCTTTAGAGATCCTACTGCAAAAAAATCACTTAGTAAGCAGCACTGAAAACAAATTAAAATGTTCCTGTTTGGCCAATACATTTCTCTCTTGCCCTATACCTGGCCACTGGGTGGTGGCAATATGGTTAATATTAACTCCAGGATAAAGTCCAGTGCCCCAGCTTCTGATCCTTATGGCCGCTGAGTAATAGCTCCTATGCATATTGGCTCACTATAAAATAATGTGGTTTCCTTCTATGAACATATCACGGATGATGGCACTCCCTTGCAAGAACCAGGCTGGCAAACAATCAACATGTCAGGCTCAATTATCACCGAGGGTGATTTCCGTTTTCTACTATTGATTCATTTAGATTCCTCAAATCCTAGATGCACTCACAATAAAAAAAACATACTTTACAAGTCTTCCACAATCTGTGCAATGTTCTAGGGCCAATAGCTCCCTGGTAGCATGACAATACCAATGCCATCATACACCCCTGCATTTTTGGTAGGTTCAATTTAGCCTCCTTATTTCTTAGTCCGGTACAAGTGTAAGCTGCTAACTGGAATGTTTCTCAGACTTTGTGTGATGATTGTTTGGCTACCATCAGAAACCCAGAACTGATTTAACCTATGTAGATGGATGTTGTACAAAGATATTCAAACTACCCAAGTGGAAATCAGTATTTTTTTCTTAATTAATGATGGTACAGCTGACAATTCAGTGGTCTGGACAATATATAAGACACCATACGTGGATTTTTAACTTTCCAAAAATCAGACAGGCATAAGTTTGAATCTTCCAAGATGGTAGGGATAAACAAACTATTCAAAAAGGCAAGCCTAGGCACCTGCAGTAACAGTCCTAACCTACATTAGAAAGGTGGAAAACGCCAACGTAACTATTAGAGGAGTTTCTCTTCAAAATGAAATCACAATCGGCAGGACATGCAAGAGTAACGTGTACTTCCTGAGTCCTAAAGCAACTGTAGCTGCTGGACTAAGGATAGCTGCGGCCCTGAGAAGCAGGCTATCTCTTCTTCTTTCACCCCCCTGCACACCATGCCAGACCATTACTTCAGTCTTGAAATAGCCTGTCTGTCCCTTTCTGAAAACAATTATCTCCTGCATGTTGCCCCTCTTTTTGTGGCAAGGGAGACCTCTACCCTAATGCTAGGAAGAAAAGTCCACATGCTCCCTTTTTAAAGCAAGGCATTCCCAATTGTGGTGTTGTGGGCTCCTCAGAACCATAGGCCCCAGTGACACTGCGCCTGCTTCACAAAATGATAGTTCCTGCCTTGTAAAACAGGCTGTCTCCGCCATGTGTCTGATTTCCACACCAAGGTGTCCCCTCTGCTTCAATTTCCCCCCTCGCTTGAGCCATTGGTACAGCACAGCAAGTATGCATTGGTCGGGGTCCCCTAATACAAGAAAGGAAGGATAGTAAAACAGCAGTAACTCTGCAGCTGCAGCACCAATGATACCTACAGCTATGCGAAGCAGGCTTTGTACTTCGCCCATTCCCCAGGGCCATCACTCCTAGCCTTGATGTCTAAAGCAGGCTTTTCGCTGCTTTGTGTAAAAAAAACTAATCTCGTCCCCTCCCTACGAACCTGCTGTTTGGCCCCTGTTCCATCACAGCAAGGGTGACCTGGTCCCCAATGCTAACATGTACAATGGGCGCACACACACCCATAGTAGGGCAGGGTAGAGTGGCTCCTGTCCTGTGAAGCAGAGAGAGAGATAGGGAGCTAAAGAAAAAATATGCCTTCTTGTCACCAGGGTGCCTGCTACCTGAAGGGTATGTAAATGTGTGCAATTGGTTAATCGCCAAATATAAAGGCTTCTTTGGACCCACTGTAGGTTTTAGGTGATGGAGTCACTTGAACCTTCAAGTGTATATTTTAAAGCACTTGTTTTATCGTTAACACTACATTTTGCAGCAGCTTATTTTATACAGTGTAATACAATTTCAAAATAATAACATATTCACAGTCCTTTCTGCCAGACTCGGACCTCATAGTCCTACTCACTATTCTGCATTACACCAATCAGGATTTAATTCTGTGACTCTCTGGTCGCGCACAAAGACATCTATAGGTATCATATTAACCAACTGAGGGTTCATAACTTAAGAGTACATTTCTCATGTATTTAGTTAAACTCGCATTTATTTTTCAGTGAAGATGTGTGTGTGTGTGTTATTTTATATGTAATTAACTGGAGTTGAAAACAGCAACAAAATGCAGAATATTTTGTTATTTTTAGCCACCTCTTTGACTCCCTCTCCTCGCTCACTGACTCTGCACCAATGGCACTCAGTACGACAGTCCCCACACTTCTGTTTGCACTTCAACTGTTGCATATAAATGAAGACAGAATGGAAAAGCAGTAGTGGAGCTTCCCGGCTACCTTTATTTACAAGTAATGGCAGATGCATTCGCGCCCCCGTGGGAATACAGCCACTGATCCCCAGAGAGCAGGCAGCACACTTTACAGATCTTTCCCTTAAGCTGTGGTGGGCAGACGCAACATGTGTATGGCTGATTAGCTGATCAGTGGCTGAAGTCGATTCAGACATTACCCCACGACATATGTCACATAGGGTAGAATTACCATATGGACAACACAATAACCGATAAATGGCTAAAGTGTGCTCACCCAGTTCCCCTGTGATATATACTGCGCTGGGTGGAAGTAAAATGTAAATGACACAATAACTGTTCAGTGCCTGACATGGGCTGACACACTGCCCTATGCTGTGGTGGGTGGAAGCAGAGGGGCATGTGGTGCAAATGGCTAACTTTATTGTGAGTCACCCGCTTTCTGCTCTTTCACAAGGAACACGTCTCACAAACAAGTTTCTCCTGGCATCGGGGATAAATATAGCATAATGTGCTTTTGCCTACTGGATGTGTTGCAACATGAACAATTTATTTTCTTATTTTTTTCTCTTAGCTTTTCTGGTGAAGTTCTTGGAAGCGTTGGATCTTAGGAGAAGTTCTTTGAGTTAGATAAGTGCCAGTTTTGGGACTGTTTTTGTTGTGATCACACTTTACTATAGTCTCACAGCATTACATTCAATTCTTTCAGTTCATAGCACACTCCCTCCACATACACATTTCTTTCTATGAGTACCTCTGCAGCTACCTCAACCAGAAAGTTTTAGTTAGAAAACAGAGATGGTTTTTCGTTGGAGAACTGCTTCTGATGCTCTAACAGCATCAGAGGGAGAGGGTCATGGAGCACAATCTTGGATTGATTTTTCAGTCAGCGAGCCTGATTTAGATCTTGGCGGACAGGTTACTCCGTCGCAACGGTGACAGATATCCCATCCGCCGGAATATAAATCCCATTGGATATAATGGGATTTATATTTCGGCGGACTGGATATCCGTCACCGTTGTGACAGAGTAACCCGTCCGCCAAGATTTAAATCAGGCCCTGAGTTCTTTCCGATGATGACCCATCTTTCAGTGATTCAGGGGAACATAGCCCCAGTAGCCGTGATGTCCTTTCGCCAGCGCAACCCACAGCAAAGAGATAGTGACAGGGTAGACCAATGCAGAGTAGAGGTAGGTACTGCACTGAACGTAGCCAGAGTTCTCACTTGGCAGACTCCTAATTTAGTTCAGCCAGTAATTCCCCCATAACTCGAGATGTTGGATGTAAAATCAACACTGCAATTTTTTTGCCTATTGACTACTATCTTTTTCTGGATGCAGACTTCTTTAGCTTCTGAGGGAGCATGGAGGCACTGTGGATCCTCACTCTAGGGCATACCTGTGGACTCCCATTTCACCTGGGAAGCTGGAAAGAATTCTGAGCCGAACGCTAAAAATGGGAAAAAGCACAAAAACCAACTGTACAGTCCTTCTGGTCTACTCATATAGTTTTTTGATTTTGCAGGGTGCGCTGCATTTCAGTGACAATTCTGCTACATTGCTCCAGGATCACTCAAGCCTTGACAGGTTGTTCAAAATTCAGCCTGCCATTGAACATTTGTCTGCCAAGTTTCCAAAGATTTATATTCCTGGAAAGAAAAAAGCAGTCGACCAGTCCTTGATCTTATACAAAGGTTGACTGCTGTTCAGGCAGTACATACCTAGTAAAAGAGCTCATTATGGATCAAGATGTAGCTGTTGTGCAAGAGCTCTACTCGTTATGTGTACAGCCTGAGAATATAAACTTGGAAGGACTCTGCACTAAATCCTGCAGGTTGACCCTCCACGTTAGGAATTGATGATCCTATAGGAGCTTGCCCAATCTCTCCTTCATAAAGGTCATCATAAAGGTCATAATGTTCAGCTAGATAACTTCTATCTATGCAGGATGCCAGCTGTTTAGTGAACTGTACAAAGCCGGCATTGTTGCTTGTGGTACCATTAGAAAGCACGGCAAAGGATTTCCTTAGGAACTTGTTTGCAAGAAGCTCCAAAAAGGCCAGAGTAGAGCCTTGTATTGGAATGAACTGCTCACTGTTTTTCTGACAGGCAGGAAGTATATATGCTCACTACACTTCACAATGAGAGCACTTCTCCTGTCACAGTTTGAAGACAGTTAGCAGAAGTCCACAAGCACACTTCTATACTTGATTACAACAAGTACATGGGTGGTGTGGATAAAAAATGACAAGGTTCTTCAACCACATAATGTAAGTCATAAAACTTGCACATGGTATAAGAAGTTGGTTACTCACATGATTGAGTTGGAAACATACAATGTGTATGTAATCTATTGGCAGACAACCACAGGAAGACTGAGGTCCTTCTTTGACTTTCAGTTGGCTGTTATTAAAAGCCTTACTGCAGTAGAAGCAGTAGCCTCTACTTCCTCTGTTACGGAGGACATTGCAAGGCTGTAAGATCAGCACTTTGCCAACTGCATTCCTGCAACAGAGCAAATGAGTTGCTGATATTGCTGATGCAGAGCTTGAACCAAGGGAAGAGGCAGGAGAGTAGATATTGCTGTCCCCAGTGCCCATTTCAGCCTGGCCTACGTTTTCCAACTTGTTTCACTTTGTACCACACAAAAGTGAAGTTCTGGGAAACTGACTGAAGTGGAGCAGAATAATTAGGAGTTACTATCTCCGCAAATGACATGGATACATAACCTCACATTACCTGAGTAGCTGTGTAGCTTTTGAAATTCATGCATCTAATTTTGAAAGGAGGAACTCTAATCCAAATTGTTTTCTTTCTAAGTTAGATTTGACCCACAATGTCTTTACTGACTCCAGTAAAGAGGCACATATTGGTCATGCTTTTGGCTGCTTGCCATCTTCATTCTCCTTCAAAACGTGGTTGAAGTTCTGTTCACTGACTCAAGTGCATTTCACTCAGTGCACTGCACATAACGGTGGACTAGACATGCGCCATGTTTTGACCGAGTAACCTGTCCACCAAACCCTAAGGCCCTTGGTGTTTCCAGAAGTGCTCTTAAGGTAATTTAGTGGTGTCTGCCCCAGAATGTTTAGCCCCATATTTAAAGGTGATTGCGCTGAAAGTGCATGACAAACAAGTCGTCCTGAGCCTAAGCAAGCTACTACGAGGAAGTATTTGTAAAGGTGCACATGGTACCCTCACGGTATGAGGATTCCAGGTGAAGACAGACATGAGCAGGTAGCCAAAGCTTAGCCTAGGTTTGTTTTCATAGGAATCTTGTTTAGGTAGAAGGCAGATGAATAAGATAGGAGTAACATATAGATCACTGTACTCACCACTAGTCACATACGTCATACCTGTGGCTTGTTTGCCACCTCCATACTTTGTCGGGGCATGGCTGATATTCCACCTGCCATGTTACTAGTGCATTTTGTCAATGCACTGCACATAACGGTGGACAGGACATGCACCATGTTTTCACTGAGTACCCCGTTCACCAAACCCCTAAACCCTTAAGTCTTTCCAGAAGTGCTCTTCAGGGAATTTAGTAGAGTCTGTCTCAGAGTGTTTAGCCCCATTTTCAAAGGTAGATTTGCTGACACTGTTCGAGGAATAGGCTGCAACTTTTTCCTCAATGACCCCCAACTGAAAGGAGTTGGATGTAGTGCACTTAGTGCACTGAAAGTGCTTGAAAGTGCTTGAAAGACAAGTCTTTCTGAGCCTAATCAGGGTTCCACAGAGAGGTGTTAGTAAATGGCACCTGGCACCCATGCGGTATTAGGGGTCCGGATGAACTAGATATGAACAGGTAGTCAAAGCTTAGCCTAGATTTGTTTTTATATGGATCTTGTGTCGGTAGACGCCAGATGTTCATGGTTGAAGTGAAACTGTGGTCAAGACACTACCCCAACAGTGGGTGGCAGAATATGTGGCTGTTGGTTGGCATAATGTGTGGCTGTTAGCTGGCAGAAAGGGTGGCTGTTGGCTGGTGGAGTGTGTGTATTGGTTTGTTAGAGGTGTGTTCGTATAATAAGTTGGCTAATGGGTTGAGTGGCAGTGCGATTGTTGTTTCAGTCCTGTTGGTGTATGAATGGGATGGACCCTTGAATGGCGGTGGTTTGTCGATGTGAATGTTGTGTATATTGGGCCCGTGGCTGGAGGTGTGAATGACTATGTGTCAAACATGAAAGGCATGTGAATAGACCGTAAATTGGTTGGTGCCGTGACGTGGCTTTACGGTTCATGGCTTTACGGTTCACTAGCACTAAGTGATAGAGTCATTATTGAGATACTGTTATTGGTATTTAATATTTGACCCTATTACTACTGAAAGTGCCAAAACCAACTGGTATGATTTTGTACTTAAGTTGTGGATAGATTCCGAAGGAAAATAACAATTCCTCACATATTTTAAATCTGAACACCCAAAAGTTTCCAGTGGGGTGTAATGTGCATTGATTCCACTCACTTATCCACAATGCCCTGCAAATTTAAAACTTTGCCTATGTGGATAAAATCACTTGTTACTCACATTTCTGTGACAGACACTTTCAGAATCTGTGGATATCCACAAAATTCCTACCACCTATTTTTGCACACTTGTTCTTATAAAAATGCTACCACCATGTGTGGCTTGGCCTATCGCCTGTGACACATGCAGTCCTAAAATGCTAAGTGGAACCATTGGCAATAGGGGTAGCTGTTGTATTTGGGCCGGCGCTCAGCGGCCACCCAGGAAAACCTACAAAACCTAAACATTTCTGAAACCTACTAGTAAACAGCACACTGTCAATGTGGGCTCCAAACGGCGCACTGGTATGTAATTAATACAAATTTTGTTTCCTCAAACGCTTCACTTTTGTGACCCCAGTGCCAAGAGGCCACCGCAACACAAAGTCAAGAAATAACAAATGAAAAGGAGCATTCAATTCTATACAGGATTATCAGTTCCAAAATCATCAGATGGTTTAACTGTTCTCCAGCAATAGATCAAGTAGTCATGATGGGACTAATAAAAGTTATTCAGGAGTCTTGCAAGTTGCTTTGAATCCAATTGTATTCAACAAATGGCCAATTTGACAGAAGCAATCCATTCGGCCCAGCCAACGCGTTTCATCCCAGTGGGACTTCATCAGGGCTTGAACAATATCCCAATGTAGTCATCCACCCAGTGTTGGCTCCTGTTGTTATCTCATAAATCCTCATAGATACAATTTTGTACCACTAGATGGCGTGTTGCGCTCCCATCTTATCTTCATCCTTTCTGTTTCGTGGTTCGAATGTCCTATGAGTTCACGCCTTTCTGAAACCTAGACACCCGGGGAGTGCAGGGTGGTGTGACTCTCATGGATCCCACAATGTTTTCTTACCCACAAAACCCTGCAAACCTAAAATTTCACCACAAATTTCAAATTTAACTACCATTTCTGTGACGTAAACTTTCTGAATCTACACAGTTCTGCAAAATTCCTACCAACCATTTGCAATTTTATGCAAAGTTTGAGGTTTGTAGGGCATTGTGGAATCGATGTGAGTTACACCACTCTGGATTCCCCCGGGTGTCTAGCTGTCAGAAATGTCTAGGTATGGTATGTTTCCCTGGATGGTCACCAAGCGTGGGTCCAAATACTGCAACTGCAACCATTGCCAAATCAAGTAATTTTTTGACAGGGAATATTGATGTCACCACAATAAATATTCTATCACGGGCGATAGGCCCACCCACACCACTGGGGTACCCTTTTTATCGGGAGATGTGTGGGAATGCTGGGCGATAGGAAATTTGTGAATCCCTGCAGATTTTGAAAATTTCCCTCTCAGGAATGTGAGGAAAATGTAGTTTTAACCAAAGTTTGAGGTTTGCAAGGGCTCTGGGTCAGAAAACCTCATGACATCCACACAAGTGACACCATCCTGGACTCCTGCAGGTGTCTAATTTTCAGAAATGTCAGTTTGGTAGGTTTCCCTGGATGTCGGGTGAGCCCAGGCCCAAAATCCACAGCCACCAACGTTGCTAAAAAAGGTTGGTTTTCAGTGTACAAATTTGATGTGTCCATGTTGTGTTTTGGGTAGTTTATTGTCACGGGCACTAGGCCCAGCCATACAAATGATGTACCATTTGGAGCGCTGGGTGATAGGAAATTTGTGGATCCCTGCAGATTCTGGAACTTTTTTTCTCTCAGAAATGTCACAAAATGTGTACTTTTAGATAAAGTTTGAGGTTTGGAAGGGCTTCTGGGTGCAAAAACCTTGTGAGATCCAAGCAAAAGGCCCCAGCCTTAACTTCTCCAGGGACCTAGTTTTCAGAAATGTCTGGGTATGGTAGTTTCCCTGAGTAGCGGCTGAGCTAGGGCTCCAAATCTGCAGTTGACCACACTGTAAAAAACCCACTGATTTGCTGGATGCAATATGATGCCTTCAGGTCGCGTTTTGTCTCACAGACATTATGCCCAGACACACTAGTGGCATGCTGGTTTAATCAGGAGACGTGTAGGAACAAAGAATAGTAGAGCATCTATTATTACCAATTGGATTTCTCTGCATTTGTGCCTTCGAAATGTAATCCAGTGTGCAAAAAAGACCCCATATTGCAAAATGCCCTCTGGCTAACAACAAATTTATGGGTGTACAAATAACAACTGTTCCTAAACTCAGCATCTAGTGGTCATTTCAAAAATACATAAGTTTCGGGGGGGTGCTAGAGAGCCGGCAAGCAAGATGGCAGCACTGACGCGAGGCTCCTGCCGCCCAGGAGAACAATCGGACATGTATCCTGTTTCCCGCAGAGCTAATCGGGGTAAAAGACCACGTTTTAATAGGTGATGCTGTCCAGATGCCTGCACATGAAAAATTAAATGCGCAGCGGACCCACGGAGGGTAAAACGTAACTAGAATGAAAGAGGCCGCATTGCGCAAGAAGTTGGCAGCACACACCAGCTAACAGCCGCGTCCAGTCCCCAGAATCAGCGGAGGTCTGATCGGACGGGAAGCCTTTGGGTCGGGGGGGAGGGGGGGGCTGGTCGCCCCGCACCCGCTGCGGAGCTGCGTGAGGCCCATGAGAGGTGGGGGAGCAACGCGGGGCAGACCGAGCGGAACAGAGCTACACCACAGAGATAGGGTGACCAACTGGCATGGGTGCAAATTCAGGACAGTGAGTGTAAAAATTCAGGACAAAGGGTCAAAATTCAGGACAAAAATTCAGGACAGGAGGTCGAAATTCAGGACAAAAGGTACGTTTTGCAGACACATCAGAGGAGGTTGCGCAATAGTATATAAGTAAGTAAATAGACAACCACTTAAGTACAAGTGAAAATAAGTTTATATTAGGTTGAGCCAATTGTGCACTTCATGGTTTTTCAGTATGCGCGCAGCTTTGAACAAATGTGCAGGTCTTTTTGTGGTAACAAAACAGCCCCCACCCCACCTTTCCAGCCTCCCAGGGAAACGCCTGATGCCCGGTCCGGCCAGTCCGGCCTTGCAACCACCCTTCAATGGTGCCCCTCATCTGCACAAAGACCCTCTCTCATGTGTATTTAATTTCTTTTATAATGCTACTCAACCCAAGTAAGTAGGACAGGGTGTCGGAGTGCGTTACATCACACACATATTATATAAAGACAATGACTCATATAAATGTAAAAGTCAATGTATAGGAAATGTTACTTAAGATAATGGGGGTTTCAAGGTGTAAACATTCTTTCATCCATCATTCAATCTTTCACCATTCATTCTGTCCTATCTGTGTGCCCATCCATATCAATATTCAACCATTTGCAAACCTATCCATCATCTATCCTTCCATCCATCCATCCATCATTCCACTCATCTATCCCTCCATCGACCCTTTCACTCATCCATCCCTCCATTCCTCCTTTCACCCTACCCATTCATACACTCATCCATCCACTCTTCCACTCATCCATACACTCATCCATCCAGCCATTTAACCTTTCACCGATCCAGCCATCCTTTCACTTACTCATTCATCCACCCAGTCACTCATCCTTCCACCCATTCACCCTTTCAGTCATCCATCCATCCATCCTCCCTTTCTCTCTCCATCCCCCTTTAACTTAGTCATCCATCCTTCCATCCACCCATCCATCTACTCATCCATCCATTGACCCTATCACTCATCCATCCTTTCTCTCATCCATCCACCCTTTCACTCCGTCACTCATCCATCCATTCTTTCTCTCATCCATCCACCCTTTTACTCCTTCACTCATCTATCCACCCTTTTGTCCGTTTACCCTACCTTTCAATCACTCATCCAGCCTTACATCCACCCTTTCACTCATCCATCCATCCATTCATCCTTTCACTTATCAATTCACCAATCCTCCCATCAGTTCACTCATCCATCCACCCATTCACTCACCTATCATCCACCCTTTCACTCATCCATCCATCCACTCATCCATCCATTTACCCGTCCATCTACCCTTCCACCCATACATCCATGTATTTACCTTCTCTCATCGATCCGTCCACTCACCCGTCCATTCTTTCTCTCATTATCCATCCATTCACCCTTTCATTCATCCTTTCACTAATCCATCCAGCCATCCACCCATCCCTTCACTTACTCACTTTTTCACATTAATTAGGAGCTGAGCCTTTGTCTGCAGAGTTGCAGACAGAAGAGGCCCATCAAGGACTTCACCCCTGCTAGAGTTCCGAAAGCAAGAGGTGGGGCAGGAGAGGGTTCACTATGCCCCTGCACATAGGAAATGTGAAAAAAGTGGATGTCATGAGTCATGCATGAAGCACAGTGCCACTGTGACATGGTGTTGTTTCCAGGGTTTTAAGTGGGATGAAAAAACTGGGGGGGTCTCCCCAAAGGGGGTGTTCGATGTAATTAAGGGCATGGCTTAAAACACCTAAGCTAAAAATCTGTGCTTAGCATAGTGTGCCGCCCACCTGGTAATTTGCTGCTTCTTTCATTGCATCCAGATATATAACACAACAAGTAGCTTTACATCTACAAGCCAGAACTATTGGCTTTGTCAATGGATGTCAGTTGCATAAAATAAAAAAGCAGCAACCATGCCTTTGTTGAATATAACACTGAAAATGCTTCCGTTTTAAAATGATGAGACAGTGAAAGACCCATAACCCTTTTTTTTTTTTTTTAACTTGTTTCACCGCCTTCTTTTCATGAACTGGATTCTCGTGTAGCAGCATTGGCGTTTCTGTGCATTTCACCACATGACTGAATGCCCTGCCCTAGACCGAGGCTGCAGGAGGCCCACCACATTGCATTAAGAGCACAGACTGTCCTATTGTCATTCTGTATGTGGCAATCAGCCCCATACAGAATGACAATGGGCGGATGGGGCTTGTCTTGCTCTCAGAGGCTGAGTGCGTGGCGGCCCCATCAGGGAGCTGACGCTTCTGGCAGTGGAACAGTGATGTTCCCCAATGCCTAAAATTACGGACAAAAGGCGTCCGTAAAAGGGATCGTCACGGACAACGGACATGAGGTCGAAATTACGGACGGTCCGTGAAATTTACGGACGGTTGGTCACCCTACACAGAGACACCCACGCAGAGGGCACTGGTGACGGCCGTGCTGCCAGGAGAAGATCGCCGAGGAAATAACTGCAGCGGCTGAAGACAGACTGCAGAAAACAGCAGCCCGGTAGGACTACAGGGGCCCAATTACTTGTACGAGGCCCGGCGAAGAAGGGGCGGGAGGCGAGAGCCTGCGGCGGGTAGCGCCGCAGGCAGAGTTTGAGCAGGGCCTCCCGTGGAGGCCGCCCTGCTAGGCCTGGATGCGGCTTGCAGGTGGCTCGGGAAGCTCCTGCTCGCCTCCGTGCCCGCCCCACAATACGAGGAGCGAGAGCGGCGGTTCGGGATGGCGGTGCGGCCCTGTCCGTATTGAGCGAAGAGTTTGTACCGGGCAACCTCCCCTCACATAAACTACATATTGCTGCAAAGAGGGCGAAGACACACAGCAGCGGGAGGCCTCCCTATTAGATAATTGAAGTCACAAAGGAGGCCCTTAGCCTTTATTAAACAGCTCACTGGGGGGCAGGGGGTGCATTTAGAAAAGTCAAACATAGGCCAGTGCATCCCTAACATAAAAGAACACATACAAAACCAAACAAAAAGGAAACGAAGACACAAAAGACTGGTGAAAAGTCATTACTAGCAGCCATTAGACCTGCACCTTAAGGCCTACTAGATTAAGTTACTCTACAACAGCATGCAGGCCGTGCTTCCGTGTACGCCGACCAACTCCCCCCGGGCACAACACACGTTTAGGAGGGAGGAACTGCAGCAACCCATACAGCAGCGCAGGGGGGGCAAACGAACCACATCACCACTGGGGACACGGCTGCGCCTGGGAGGAACGAAAGACAACCACCTAGATTGGCACAATGGCTGGAAGACTAGTGGGACCCGGCTCAAAGGAAGCCCTGGGACAACTAAGCGATACCAAAGGGGATGATGGACGGAGCGTTAGAGCAAATCAAACACTCACCCCCAGTCAACTGATCTGGGTTTAATACATCATCATTCTTTAGCTCACTCCACCACCCCAGTTCAGACATGGCCATATGCAAATCAGTCTGACCCTGTGCCTCATGGGAACAGTCCAGCCCGAACTGCCAAGCCATGTCTTCCCTGGACCGGAAACAAGCATCCTGGGACCGGTTTCGGGTTCATAACCCTCATCAGCCAGGCTATCTTGAATCCAGTGGCAAAGTGAGCAAGGGACCCACGTCTGGGCATACCCTGCCAACTTAAGGCGAACAAAGCGATACCAAAGGGGATGATGGACGGAGCGTTAGAGCAAATCAAACACTCACCCCCAGTCAACTGATCTGGGTTTAATCCATCATTATTCTTTAGCTCACTCCACCACCCCAGTTCAGACATGGCCATATGCAAATCAGTCTGACCCTGTGCCTCATGAGAACAGTCCAGCCCGAACTGCCAAGCCATGTCTTCCCTGGACCGGAACAAGCATCCTGGGACCGGTTTCGGGTTCATAACCCTCATCAGCCAGGCTATCTTGAATCCAGTGGCAAAGTGAGCAAGGGACCCACGTCTGGGCATACCCTGCCAACTTAGGGCGAACAAAGCAATACCAAAGGGGATGATGGACGGAGCGTTAGAGCAAATCAAACACTCACCCCCAGTCAACTGATCTGGGTTTAATCCATCATCATTCTTTAGCTCACT
Source organism: Calotriton arnoldi (assembly GCA_963921515.1). NCBI lineage: Eukaryota > Metazoa > Chordata > Amphibia > Caudata > Salamandridae > Calotriton > Calotriton arnoldi. The sequence goes on from CAWUFW010021895.1 coordinate 45,708, forward strand.
CCACCACCCCAGTTCAGACATGGCCATATGCAAATCAGTCTGACCCTGTGCCTCATGGGAACAGTCCAGCCCGAACTGCCAAGCCATGTCTTCCCTGGACCGGAAACAAGCATCCTGGGACCGGTTTCGGGTTCATAACCCTCATCAGCCAGGCTATCTTGAATCCAGTGGCAAAGTGAGCAAGGGACCCACGTCTGGGCATACCCTGCCAACTTAGGGCGAACAAAGCGATACCAAAGGGGATGATGGACGGAGCGTTAGAGCAAATCAAACACTCACCCCCAGTCAACTGATCTGGGTTTAATCCATCATCATTCTTTAGCTCACTCCACCACCCCAGTTCAGACATGGCCACAACTAAGGGCAAGCACTGCTCCCGGCTGGGCCTTTAATGGTGTATCACTAGCGACACAGTGAACATTGCGTATCCTCAGCCCTGACCTCCTGCACTGCTGGATCGGGCAGAAAGATCTGTCCCCGCTATTCTCCCAGGCTGTTTCCAGCCCTAACCCACTATAGGCTATCCAAATCAATAGAAGAAATGGGACAAAGGGATGGGAAGCGATCCAAACTGCCTTTGAAGCGCACAAATTTACGCGAGGGCCGGCAGGGGAAGTTACCACAGACATGGCAGAAGGCCAACAATCGCAATCCACTCCTGAGGATCCTGACTTGCATTCCCTATTACTGGCCATGCGACACCGCTTAAACTCCATAGAAGCCAAAATGGTCACCATGAATATGTGAATGGACTTCATCACCCAGAGATTAGAGAAGCAGGATGGGCGCATAGGTGAATCTGAACAACGAATATCCGACATCGAGGACACCTCTACGCAGCGCGGGGACCAAATGCAACAAATGGACCGCCTCCTACGCACTATAGCTGCCAAGAACAAAGACTTGGAGGCAAGATCAAGGAGGAACAACCTCCACATCCTGGGACTTCCTGAATCCACAGCTGTAGAACGAATGGAGGATTACGTAGAGACCATGCTGACAACACTGTTCGATGCCTCAGCGCTGTCCAAGCAATTGGTGGTGGAAAGAGCGCACAGATCTTTGGCAGCAAGACCCCGCCAGGCGCCCAGGCCCATCATAGCCCAGCTGCTAAATTATCGAGACAGTGATGCAGTGCTTCGGTTGGCCAGGGAATAGGGACGCCTTACATATGATGGAAATGCAATAGCCTTCTACCCCGACTTTACAATGGCGGTGCAGGAAGCGCGAAGGAAATACCTTCCAGTGAAGCGAAAATTGCAACAAGCAAATATCCCTTACGCCATGCTATATCCAGCCAAACTTCGAATCACAGTGCAAAGCAAACACCACATTTTCACTAATCCTCAGCAAGCTCAGGAGACGGAAAACAGTGCACTTCTGACGCAGAATGGAGCCCAAACCCAAGGCCTGCAAGCCCACTATCCGAAAATGACTGAGCAACTTCAGAAAACCCATCCAATCACCCCAAAACTATCTGCCAACTGATGGCTTGCCTGCCGTACCTATTAGAATTCTGAACAATGCGTAACTTTGAACCCACACAATACATGATTGTGCGAGACCAGGAAAAGTGGACTGCATGGACTGCACAAATGTAGACATTATTGCCTAACCACAGCCCACACAAGCGGAACACAGAACCGCTGAAGGCGAGATACCGCTCTGCGAGGAACCGACGAATCCTTGAAGATGTCAACAACTAATCTTCTCCCGGGCACCCTCGTTTGTTCGAGGGCAAAAGCCTGAACCTCTGGCGATACTCCCAAGCGGGAATTCCCAATTGAACCGATACACCTGCAATTACTGCGGAATGAGTGTCATACTTTTCTTCTGTCTCCTTTCCCATCTATTTTTTTTCTTACTTTTTACTCTTTTAATGTTCTATTATGGTTGGCACCACATAGCTTCGTGGGGGTGGGCTTTGATAGGGTTGGATTCATTGACGGGATTGGGCCGTTGGTGTGGGTGGGGGGGGGGACATAGAAACGGGGCAATATTATTGTTTTTACTTTGCACTAACTAGACTATTATTCCTAGACAAAACTCAGACCTCAGCTAAGGATCGTCACACCCACGTCCAATTACAATTACATACTTAGTGCAACGATCCAATGAGTGCACCACAGCCCACTAAGAGACCACACAATAACTTCCTGTACTGGAATGTGAGAGGGCTGTGGGATCCTCGAAAGCATAGGCACATCATAAACTACATGGATAGACACAACATCCATGTCGCGATGTTACAAGAAACACACTTTGACCCCGGTAGAATGAACAACTTTGCAGCAAGGTGGGCAGCACATACCTGTTTTGCATCCTACTCCACGTACTCTAGGGGCACTGCCATACTGATTAAGCGTGGCGTACCATATCATCACGGGGGCTCCCAAAAGGACCCACAGGGGCGATATTGTCTGATGTGGGGGACGATCACCACCCACTCTGTCACGCTGGTCAACTGTTATGGGCCGAACACAGATGACGCCCCTTTTTATGACAAACTATGGGGCACCATTCTAAATGTCGGCTCCACACACCTTGCCTGGGGAGGAGACTTTAATCTAACGCTAGACCCGAGCAAAGACAGGTCACGAGGTGAGTCAATGCAAAATACCGCAGCGGGGAAGCACCTAAGAGGCATTATACAAGACCACCTTTTGATAGATAAGTGGAGAACACGTGCCCTCTCTGCGCATTGAGAGGGCACGTTTGATTCCAGTGTACACGCCAGCTGGTCTCGAATCGACTACTGGATAATTTCAAGAGGCCTGGGCACGTGGCTCACCAGCACGGAGTACCTGGCTTGTACATATTCCGACCATTCCCCAGTATTGATGCAGCTGCAGCCCCCAACGTCCATCTCTCCCTATCAATCATGGAGATTATCTCCTAGACACATGTTTCAGGGAAGAGATCAGACAGGAAATCAATGAATTCTTTTAAAGAAATCTAGACTCAGTGCCGAGCACTGCGATCATATGGGTTCAAGTCATGTTATGGGGAATATGCATAGCAAAAGGCGGAGGAATACTACGGGATATCCGGAACACGCTATGCAAATTAGAAGGGGATATCAAAGACACAGAGGGCAGGCTTGAGGATAGTACAGAGGGAGAAATAAAAGCCAAACTATGCGCTTTGATGACCGAATGTCAATCGGAAGCAGAACAAGAGTGTCTCTTCCACTCCAAAAACTATAGAGCAAGCCAATACGGTGAGGGGGAAAGACCGGGCAAAGCATTAGCGGAAACAGTCCGGCCACCTAGATTTTCTAGCCATGTCTTAGAGGTGGAAACCCCTAAAGGCTGGCTGAAAAAAGAAACTGCCGAAATTCTTCAGATATTCACAGCTTACTACACAGAACTATACACAACACGTAGGGAATAACCAGGTGAAGCGACACATACTTAGGAGGTACTGCGTTAGCATGGATCGAAGGGGTCCACAGAAAGTTTTTAGATGCTGAAATAGAAGAGGATGAAATTAGAGCAGCCATAATGCAGCTCAGATCAGGAAGAGCCCCGGGCCCTGATGGATTACCATCTGATTTTTATAAATGTTACATAGGAGTCCTGGTGCCCATACTCAAAAAAGTCTATACAGAGGCCAACAAGACTGGCACACTTCCACCAACAATGCGCAAAGCTGTGATCATCTCCCATTCTGAAACCAGGGAAATCACTGTCAAAATACGAAGCATAGAGGCAGCTTTCCCCTATAAACTGTGATGCCAAAATAATGGCTAAAATACTAGCCAACAGGCTCAGCCTGCTGATGGACAAATTGAGATTACCTGATGAATCTGGATTTGTACCGGGGCGGGCCACCTCTCATAATTTGCAAACCCTATTTGCAATAATACAGGACATAGACCCCCAACTCGCTACAGTGGCTGTTTTTTTAGACGCCACCAAAGCGTTCGGTTCCCTGGAGTGGGACTACCTCTTCGCTGTGTTGCAACAAATGGGCTTCCCCCCTCTTTCCTCTCATGGGTCACCTTACTATATAATCAACCGCGAGCAATTGTACAGATTAATAGCTGCTGCTCACCTCCCATTACGATATCGCGAGGCACCAGACAAGGGTGTCCGCTATCGCTCTTGATATTTGCCCTCGCAGTCGAACCCCTGGTGGCAAAGTTGCGGCAGCACTATAGGGAATACGCGCTGAGATATCCAGAACCGCACCTATTAGTGTCCATGTGCGCGGATGATATTACATTATATCTCCACGACCCGCAAATAAGTCTGAACCCTATTCTTCAAGAGTTTATAAGATTCGGGAGGCTGTCAGGAATTACTATCAACTGGGATAAATCACAGATATTTACTCTCACACCAATCACGCACCAATTCTCCTCGGACTACCCCCTGAAATGTTGTGACTCTGACCGTAGATATTTGGGGATAGAAATCTCCAGAGACAAAGAAACGACGCTGAGGGCTAACTACGGCACTGCAATAGACACCATTATGGAGTCAGTGACACGCTGGATTGCGCTACCGCTTTCACTCACAGGGCGCATCTCCCTAATTAAAATGATTGTCCTGCCAAAATTGCTTTATTTATTTATGAACATACCATACTCGCCGGGACGCCAGTTTTTCCGCACACTGCAGACACAACTGATCAAACTTGCATGGGGAGGCAAACAACCCAGAATACGATGGACCACACAAACGCAACCCTTCAGTAAAGGCAGATTTGAAGCGCCAGACATGGAGCTCTACTACCTCTGTGCACAAGCACACTTCATTGTGTACTGGTTCCAACCACCACCATATATGCCACACTTAGCAATTGAGAAGGGTTACATGGCCCCCCTCCCCACTACTGCATTCTTTGGGGCCAAGCCTCTTTGAGCTGGGCATTCCCTCACGACAGTGGGTTGCACAGGATCGGCCTGGAAAAAACTAGGGGAGAAACTAAACAAGCCATTATTGTACTCCCCGTTGCTGCCTTTGTCATACAACCCACACATGCCGGTTACTCATGAAGCGGCTTGCAGAACCATGCTACAAAACAGGGGTGTCACAACATGGGGAGATGTCTACCAAGACGGCGAGTTTAAAGATCGCACACAGTTTTTCCGTGACAGTTCACACAACCCGTTAGAGACCTTTATGTACATCAGGATCAGACACAATGTCAAAGCAGCCTCCCCCACATTCCTGAAAGAACCCCCTACACTAAACACGCTACATGTGCTATTACAAAATCCACAGCCGATCCACACAGTGTCCCGGACTATACAAGGCGGCGCTAATAGAACGCCAGGCGGAAGCGAGAGGGGCACTTGCGGGGTTGAACTCTAAATTTGACGCCCCGCCAGCAGACAAGCAATGGACATACTGTTGCAACCAAACAGAGGCAATGACAGCCAGCAGCCGCCTTAGAATTATACATTATAAGTATTTGCAGTGGGTCTATTATACCCCGGCAAGGCTGTTTAAATACCAGCTGCGACCGGACGATCGATGCGCAAGATGCCGGAGGGAAGGGGCAAACATCCTACACCTAGCCTGGGATGCAAGGTAATACAAGACTACTGGCTGGAGATATTCAGCGCCTTATCACTTATGTCTGAACAACACATACACCCAGACCCTGTAACCGCCCTGCTAGTCTACACAGAGGAGATAGCTATACCATAAAGAAAGCTCATATCACTGGGACTGTTACTGGCGAAAAGACGGGTTGCTTTCAGATCGGTGAGAGGGCGAGCCCCCAAATACAAGGAATGGATACACGACATGACCCACTGCAAAGACCAACTCACTAAGTATGCTGAGCTGCTGCCACCCACCTCGAGACCCGGGATGTATGGGAGCCGCTGCAACGATATTTGTTAGAACAGGACAATGCAGCTGTGCACAATAGCACATCTTAGGACCTTAAGAGCAAAAGAAACCGCTGGCATGACAGGGTATAGACTAAAATGGACGGGGGGGGACACACAGGATGCACTCGCGAGAATTAATGTATAATTATATGTGATAACTACTCGCTGAAAATGTACAAAGTAAATATGAGTCGACAGTCTGTACAATGCTGAAACAAATGTAAATTAGCCTGCAATTTAGGAAATACTTATTGATATCAAGAGAATTCAGTGCAATGTAATGTTGTTTGTTTTATGATGAAAATCCAATAAAGAAAAACAAACAAAAAAAGAAATACATAAGTTTCCTTCAAACCCATTTTTAATTCTTTATATTTTGTTATATAAAATGTTGCATATTGGGTACACAACAGATCAATATTTTATCGTGCATTGCAGGTCCCATCTTTCCAAGAATAAAAAAATAATTGACGACGTTCAGAAGAAAGAAAGCAGGGGTCCTCAAGCACCAACTTATACGGGAAGAGGGTGGTATACGGCGGGTTGTCAGAAAGAGCCTGCAGCAAGTTTAGCTGATGTTATGGCGTTGAAAAAGACTGTCTTTAAAGTCAGGAGTCTCAAAGGAAGGACAACTGTGCAGCAGCTCAAAAGGGGTGCACATCAAAAAAGTGAGGACTAAGTTCAAGTCCCATTGATGCATCACAAAGAGTTTTGGCGGACAAAAATGTGGCACATCTTTTAAAAATCTCATCACAACAGCTGATTTAAGTAACAAAGGCTGATCGAGCAACTGCAAAAAAGCTGAAAGAGCCAATAACTAGACTTTAACAGTGCTTAAAGCAAGTCCTTGTTGGGCTAGGGGAGAACAAAAAACAAAGCTTCAGACAATCTTACCTACAAAGGGTCAATTTGTCGGGTGCTGCACCAATCCACAAATTTGCCCCAAAGATTGATTTCGTGGAGGGACGCTTCACTATCAAGATGACATCAACGATCTCAGCTGATCGGTCAAAGGAGGTCAACTGCAGCCACTTAATCTTCCAGCTTGGAAATGCAGATTGTGCATCTCGTGTTCAACAACCTTCCCTGCTGCTGTGACAAAAGATCCTTCTGAAGAGGGAGCTTGATTGGAAGACAGATGCTTATGCCCAGGAGTTTAGTGTTCCGCACTCCCCTGGCTCCAATCCATTGTAACTAGGATGATGTGGGCAAGGTCATTCCTGATCTTCTTCAGAACTCGTGGCAGGAGAGGCAGTGGTAGAAGGCATACAGAAGTTCCGAGCTCCACTCTAGATGGAAATCGTCTCACGGAAAGAGCTGCTTTGGAAAGTCCAACGCACAAAAGTGCTGATATTGTGCATTCTCAGTGGTGGTGAAAAGATCGAGCCAGGGTACTCCTAGTTGCTGGAACATGCCTTGTGCCACCTCTAGGTGCAACTGCCATTTGTGATCCCCTAAGCACCTGCGGCTGAGTTTGTGAGCCCTGGCATTTAATGATCTCACCTGGTGGTTTAGCACCAAGGAAATACCTTAGTGGTCCAGGCACTTTAAGAGGCGCAGAACCTACTGACACAGGGCCCATCACCCCACCCTGCCCTGCTTGAGGCAGGATCACATGGCGGTGGTGTTGTCCCTGAGCCCCTGTACCAGCCTTCCTTTGATGGTGCACATGATGGCCTTCAATGCCAAAAGAATCACCCTGATCTCCAACAAACTCATGAGGAGTTGAGTCTTCACCAGAGGACTCCGATTCCTACTTCTCCCAGGTGGCCTCCCCAACCCAGCAGTGATGGATCCATCACCACGATCAGTGCTGGGTGGGGTAAGGAGAGGGGAATGTCAATGACCCCGTTACGGGCCAGTCACCGCCACTCAAGATTTTTTGTAGTTTCCTCCGACACCGGGATACAGTCCAACTGATTTACCTGATGTTGTGCCCACTGAGATTGGAGGTCTCACTGCAGAGCACAAATGTGCCACCTGGGGAATTTGGTCAGCCCCATGAGTTTCAGAGTCGTCGTACTGAGATCCAAGACCGAGTCTGAAGCATCAAGATCATAGCCTGAATGTCCTGAACTCTCTGCTCCAGGGGAAAGGCACAAAATAGTCCCTTAGCCAGAATAGTTCAGATGAACACGGAGCTGTTGAAGGAGACACGTAAAGGAGTCACATATGTCACAATGCTAGTCACCCCCCAAATGATGTTATGATGTTTGTTTTAAAAAAACCTTTTTATTGTATTTTCAATTAGTACACAGTTCAACAAACTTACCTCAGTGCTGCAATGCCAAATAGAAGTGATACAATTATACTTGTAGCAATGTATATAAAGTGTGTACCATGTGCGTTGTAATAGCATGGATGGCAAGACCACATATTGGTTATGACAACATATAGATGAAACAATCCTCAAATGCCCCGACCCACCCCCCCTGGAACAAATTTGGGTGGTCATATTCTAGATAGAATCATAGCCCCTCAAATGATGTTAAGAGGTTCACCATCATCTGAAAAAAGTAGGCTACTACTTGGCACGAGCCCGCCTTCAAAAGTCAGTCATCGAGGTAGGGGAAGACTGGTAGCCCCATTCTGAAGATGTGCTGCAATGACCGCCATCACTTTCGTGAACATCCATGTGGAACTGGCTAGGCCAAAAGGGAACACTGCCCACTGAAAATGCTCCTAGCTCACCGTGAACCACAGGTAGCACCTGTGGGCCTGCAGGACAAGAATGTGGTAATAGATGTCTTGAGGGTCCAACACCGCCATCCAGTTTCAGGGGTCTACGGCAGACAGAAACAGGGCTAGCATGAGCATCTTTAATTTCTCCTTCTGCAGGAAGGTGATGAGAGAGCGAAGATCTAAGATAGGATGAAGGCCCTTGTTCTACTTCTGCACAAGGAAATAGCTGGAGAAACACCCAGTTCCTACTTCTGAAGCCAAACCTTATGGCTCCTTTGGCCAAAAGGGCCTGCACTTCCTGCTGCAAGATGGAAAGCTGGCCGTCTGTCAGCTGCCCTGAGGGCGATGGAAGATTCGGTGGGGTAGAAAGGAATGGGAAGGCAGAGCCACGATGAACAATTTGGAGGACACAATGCCAGTATCAGGGGAAGTATCCAAGTAATTGGCATCTTGAAGTTCTTCAAACCAGTTTTCATCATCATCACATTGGTGAAGACAGTTGTCGCCTTCATCACAGTTATCATTAGCTGAGTCCATGGCAAAAAAATTGTGTAAAGTCTGGACCCTACCATGTGGTAAAGGCAAAGTATTAGAACCTGAAGGGTTGCCCAAAGGCTGCATGCCAGTCTGAGCCGGGTATGATCTTGACTGAGGTTCTGGTAGATTCTGCCTGGACTAAGATAGCTCTATGGCATGTAACTCCTCCTCCAGCATCGACGTCATCGGTGCAAAAGGAAACGGCGCAGGGGCTGGCACCAGAACGAAGTCTGCATCAGAGCCTGTGCTGAACATGATTCAAGTCCAAGAGGAATAGAGGGCAGACCTGAACGCGGAAATCCAACTGGAGGCGCCTGTGAATCCTTGGGGTTCAAAGGTACACCAAAGGGAGACGGTAATGTGCCAAATATCTGCCGCTTGGCCTCTCTGAAAGCCGCTACTTATTGTGACATTGCAGATGGACATGCAAAATCAGGGTGCGTCAAATTCCGAATCGGCTCTGGTGGAGTTTGGGAGCGAGACCGGGAGTCACACAGATTTTCTCTAGCCCTTTCTGGAGTTCAAGAGTGGCGGGAAGGGGGTGATTCTCGCTTTGACTTCTTGTGCTTCTTGGACTTACTTAAAGACTTCAACCGCAACGATGATCTGCATTGGAAACGACTTTGGGAGTGAGAACGGGACCTTCCTTTCGACTTTGAATAGTCACGGCGTGGAGACTTCTTGTGTTTGATGATGTAAAGTTTAGCTTTGTGGTCCTGTATGGCTTTCGGATTATTTGGGCGCCATAGTCACAGGCCCTGGAGTTTTGCTCTGACCCCAGGTACGACAAACAGACTTTGTGAGGGTCTGTCACAGACATCTGTTTGCGATGGTCCCTACATGGTTTAAACCCTGTAGTTTTAGGGAGTGATATTTTCCCTTACATACTGGATAATCTTTTATCCAGTATGTAAACACCAAGGAGAAGCTCAGAATTTGTGTTTGGAGGTGCGGAAAGAAAGGAACTGACGTCAGTGCGCATGCATGGCGCTTCTATGCAGTTACCCTTGTCACTTCTGGAGCAGAATGACATTGGTGTGGAGCCACATGACGCCAAGTACCGGCACACCTGAGTACTGCTTAAAAGTTTCTGGATTTAACGCCTGGGGAATATTCACAAGGTGAGGAACCTACAGTTGGAAGTATCCATTAGAATTTAAAGCCAAAGTTGGGAATAACATTGAATATACCCAAGAACTGATTAAAAAACTACATCTCCCAAGGGAAACAGATTTCAGTCGAAATTTGGTACAATAGAAAAAGAAATACAAATACTTGATAGCACATATTAAAAGAAAATGTGGGCTCAGATGAGCATTATTTACTATGACAAACTGCTATATTAGCAAACTGACTTAGTCAACTTTGAAGGGTGCAAATGTAATCATATTTGTTTTTTTAACAGATAGATGTTACATCATACCGAGGAGAAACTACATAAGATTTCTTCTCAAATATCATCCATCTAGCCCATTGTGTGGAAATCAAATTGGGGACTGGAGAGACATGTTTTGGGAATGCCCTGCTCTAATTGCGGTGCGCCATACGTTCTTCAATTACCTTAGTAAGGAAATTGGTCGCCCACTTTTCCCTGTTCCTGTCTATCAAGGTATTTCAGATCAGGATTCCGATTTGAATCAGCAAGCCAAGTTTTTCATCTTCTCACTATTTAGGAATTGCGAGTCGCTATTAGGAAGGGGCGTTCCCTTCCTAATAGCGACCCCAAAGCCATGTATGAATGTTTTGCGAACCCAATTGCGGTCGCAAAACACTTGAAAATTGTCACCCTCTTCAAGAGGGTGGTAATGCACTCGCAAAAGGGAAGGGGTCCCCAGGGACCCCTTCCCCTTTGCAAATGCAGGGGGAAATATTTTTTAGGGGCAGGCAGTGCCCTTAAAAAATTAAACGAAAACGTTTCATTTTTGTTTTTTTAAATGCATCCCGTTTTCCTTTAAGGATAACGGGCTGCATTTTAAAAAAAAAACCTGCTTTATTGAAAAGAAGTCCCAGACATGGTGGTCTGCTGAGGCCAGCAGGCCCCATCCCTGGGAGGGCCAGCCATTCCCAATGGGGTCGCAAATTGCGAGTGGCTCATTAATATTCATGAGCCTTGCATTTTGCGACCCAATTGGGAATCGCAATCAGTGACTCTGACACTGTTGTACATAGCATTTTGAGAGTCGCAAATTGCGAGTCGCAATTGCAACGCAATTTGCGACTCGCAAAATGCTTGCTCGTGCATCTGGCCCCATATCACTAAGGAGGCTCTGCTCCAATCCTGTGAGTCTCCTAAAGACCCTAATTGTATTGTGTATGTTATAGTTGTGTTTCATGGCAGTTGATGTAATTGAAATAAAACACCAGAAAACATGAATTTGGAAAAGAAAAAGCAATTAACCTCGTGTCGCAGTGTGCCCATAGCGACACGAGAGTCATTTAGCAACCTTTCCTCTATTTATAATGAAGAAAACTAAAGTTCGAGTACCAGAATGCAAATTTAAAACAGGACTGAGTGAGTTGCTCGTGTATGGCAAATGTCAACAAAAGCACACCGCTAAAATCTCACAAAACAAGGATTTGTAAAAGCAAAGGCAAAAAATAGAAAATATGAGGCACCAGCAACATGAAGCCATCTATGAACCATGTCCCCTTTCTTCTCATCTACCTGCCACAGTGACCACATTTACTGGACAGTTTTCATACTGCCTCATAAAATGTCTTATCCTAGTCCTTACATGTGAGTTGAGACAGCACACACAAGACCAGCAATTGCCTTGCCCCCTACTTTGCTTGCCTTGACCTCTATCGACTCATCACCAGTATGTATTTTCAAACAGTGATACCATTTGAATGTTTTTATTCTGAAATGGCGTGTCATGTTTCTTGGGCTGCTTTGTGATTAGTTGCTACTTACAACCTTCTTCTGCACTTTGCTGTTTGTTAGGTATCTTACGTTGCTTCCCATGGTGTTTGAGTGAATTGCTTCCCGTCCTCCTAATAACTATCCCCAAGGTGTCGCGCTCTAGCTGGAATAGGGCGATGTTGGAGCCATGTGGTGGTTGCAGGCAGACAGTGCTAAGCCGATTACAGTCACTGGGTTCTCAGATATGGTGGTTGTCACAGCACTCTTGTGCCCTACCAGACTGGTGTGCCCGCTGCAATAACTGGTTAGTACATTGTACCGCCTTCCAGTTACACCACATCCTGCCTGATACTCCAATGACAGCTCTTGAGAGTTCCTCAAGCAGACCAAATGGGGATCCTCAGGCCACGTGGAACCCCGAGGGTCGATCCTCATTGCCTGGTGTTCTTCTGTTCCTGGAGTACGCACTAAGTTATGTGCTTCCTGAGGTAAATGCTCGTACTCTGCATGGCACCTCTGCATCATATCCCATCATGTGCAAACTCCTCACTGTGACTGGAGCAGGGTAGAATCCACATGGGTGTCTCCCTACTCTACAAATGGCTTGGCTATCATCTTCGACCTAGGGTACATGTTCATTTTGAACTTAGATTCTGCTTACTCTTTCTAAACATACTCAGAGACTGAGTTTTATTGATAGAATGGACAGGGTGGCTGTGTCTCCTTTGTGGTTCAGGTGTTTGAATCTACTTTTCCTGTGTCTGTCTTTAGTAAGCTTTGTACCATTGCTTGCACACTTTTTGCATCTGCAATTCCACGTGGTTGCTTGGGTTCTGGCTCTCTGTTGCACATTCTCCTCTGGATGATGAGTGCTGGTCACATACCCGGTGGGGATGCTCTGGTGCCTTAGGATCCCCAACGACATAGTACTCTGGGCTGAAAACAGCGTTGTTATATTCTGACTACTTATGTTTCAGGACCCCACCGCAGGTGAACATCGTTTCCTTTCAGGTATCTTTGGCTGGTTTCGGCTACAGTGGTCTGTTGCCATGATTATCCAGTGCCTTCTTTTGTGTGCTGTGTAATTTGTTCCGTGTTCCTGTTCCTCGCCTAGCGCACTGTGTCAATCTGTGCACATCACTTGCTGTCAGTACGGTTGCTGGTCCTCCCATTTGGGTTGACCTTCTGTTCCCAGTGTTTTACCTTTGGTTGGGCCTCAATACCGTGCTGGACCTGAGGATTTGAAAGCATAATAGAGTGTCCAAATTTGGTCTTTTCTTAGTTCATTCTCCATCCACTGCCTTTCATGCCGGGACTGAGGTTTTCACATTTCCACTGGCTGGAAGACTAGTTCTTTAGGTCCCTTTTCCAGGGCTGCCGGTCGCTGATTTGCAGATGATGTGCTTGCCTATGGCATTGGCTTCCTCATCACCTCGACTGGTCTTCTCATCACCTGGGTTGCTTGGGTTCAATTCCATCCTGATAGATGTTCTTGTCCTACTCTGCTGTCAGTGTCTTCCGACCTCTGTGCTGTCTAGGCTGTGCCGCAGTATGCACGTGTCGGTAGCTTTGTGGGGATTTCTACCGTAGTACTTCTTGTGCTAGGAAGGTTGGGGATTCCTTAATTTCTGGAATATGTTGCAATTTTTGCCTAGATGGTATTTCTACTTTCTCCAGAAAGCAGTTTTTTTTCCAGGATAAATGTATGAGCTTGTTGCCTTTTCAGCCACATTTTTCCAGCCCCTTATTCATTTTTTTCGCTGTTGGGTATACTGCCAACTTGTGACTGGCCAGGGACTTCACCTCTTTCTCTCTTTAGGCTTGCCCTTGAGTTGCTCTGCTGTGATGTGCTTGTGCCCCGGGGAAGGTGTAGAATACTGTGGTAATGAGCTCTTTAAGATCCTGGAGCATTAACGTGAGTTCGTTCTCTGGTGGTATTCTAAACGGCCTTGTATTCAAGTCAGTTGGAGTTTGTCTTTGCTGTGATGTGGATGCTCCTAATAAAGTACGAAGTTAACAACTCTTACCTTGAGTGGACCCTACTTCATTTTGGCAACGAGGATGGGATGTATCTTCTTGGCAGGAGCATCCACTCTCTTCCGCATCGTGTCGCTGACAAATTGCCGTGTCTAGAGGTCGGCGAACAGAATCAGTGATTTTCCTGCTCTCCTTTGCTGTCTCCATCGGGAGTTTGTTTGCTCCTTGCCGCTGGATTTGCCGGCAATTATTTTTGTATTTTTATTTTTGGTTGCTCTTATTGAGCGGTTCTCAATTGCGCTTGAGCCATCAAAGCAAGGATCATTCTAGCTGGAGAGGAAGCGGCGCGCGGAAGCCATCTCTCATGGAACGGCACAAGAGGATTTGTTGAGGCGGCGCACGGAGGCTGTGCACGCGCATGTGTGTATGAGGCGTGCAGTCCTGACGTCTTGTATTTCCTAGCAACAAGGTCAGCGTACTTACGTGACCTGTCATCGCGTTTTCTCAGCCATCTTCTGGAGAACGAAAACATTTCACCGGTAATTGTATTGGGTGGCAGCGGTTTGGATGACTGCGAGTCATTTTCTTCACATTTCTCATTTACTTTCAAATGTGAGCGATTTGACAAGTTTGCTTTTGATCATATTTATTCTAATTCAGATATAATTCATCATTTTGGTGTGGCCTTCGGGGCACTATGGCCAGTACCAATTGTGGTAATCCTTCACCACCATTTTTCAAAGGTCCATACCAACTCAGCATGAAGTGGAACAAATGGCTTCGTCATTTTAATAATTACTAATTGGCTATTAACAGTGTAACTTTTCCGGGGGGCGTGGCCAAGCCAGCCAAGATGGCGGACGCACCTTCCTAGTACTCCGCTCGGCGGCCCGCGCAAATCGGCTGAATTAACGCCTTTCATGCCGGTAAATTAGTGAAAACCCGCACCGGAGCTGCCGCCGACCGCGGGTACTCCCGCAGTAAGACAGAATTCGAACCAGGGGGCGAAACAGTCGCACAGCGTGACTGGCTCGGAGGCCCCGAGGCGCACTCAAAATGGCAGCGCCCGCGTCCATCCCCGGAGTCGGTGTGACAGGACGACCTAACTGAGCCCCTTGAAGTGCCCGGAGAACGCCCCAAGTCCCAGGTGAGCTCGCACCGCATCACCGGAGAGGCCCCCTGTCCCCGTGTGGTGCAACGTCTGGTGCCCCCGGTTGTCCGGGCGAGGTGGGCGCTTCCCCCCCCCGCACAGCGCTGGGAATCGGGGCGCGCGGTGGGGAGAACCGCGGGGAAGTGCGGTCCCCCCTGCACTCCAGTGACAGCGTGGGACCATCCCAGGTGCCGCCGCCGGCTGGTGCGGGGGGCGGGCAGCACTGGGCCTTCTTCGCCCGACATCACGCATCGCGGATCACCGGTGCCCCGGTTGGGAATACCGCCACAGGACAGACGACCCGGGAGCCCCACTGATAAGGAGAGGGACGGGGCTCTCGAAGTCGCCGGGCACGTCGCTGCCCCCAGCCCCCCCTGGGCTAGATCCGTGAGGCGCCGGACGAGGAGGCGAGCAGTGGAGACCCACGACGACGAGCTGGTACGATGGTGAGATTGTCCGGCCCATCTCTTGTGCGACGCTGAGGCCCTGACCACGGGGAGCCCCCCTGACACACAGAGCTAGGGAGGGTGCTGGACCGGGCACACCCTGGTGCAGGGGTCCGCAGAGAAATAGTGAGGTGCCACCCCCAAAATAGCACCACAACAACTGGTGACAAAGCAAGGAAGAAGGGCTGCGGTGGCAAAATCAGGAGAAGTCCTCGCCACTGGAGGGGCGCTGGGTTGTGACACCCCCTCGCGCACCCCCCCCCTCTTATCCACCTGAACTAATAAGGTCCGACCCCATTGGAAACGCCTGAGGGCGGGACAGCAAAAGACCGAGCTGACTCAGACGAGGCCCCTGCGGCACGAGGAGTGAATACTATTCGCACACGAAGAGTGGCACCGCGACACACACTATTACCCGGTCGCAAACCCCAGGGTGCTCCACAAAAAGCCTGTGGCAATGCGACGGCCAGAGTCCGGAACAACATGGGTCGGCAGCGGATAACCGGACCGACATCAGTCCCAACAACGGTGAGGCGCTCGTCTCCGGACCCCAAAACAGCGCAGCCATCGGGGGAACCCCCAACACAGACTCCATGTCAGCCAAATTAGATAAGGTCTTGGAGGCAATCGAACACTCCCGAGTGACCATGGAGGGTAAATTCAGAGAGTTGGCATCAGACCTCAACTTATTAAGGGACGACCACAGAAAACTAGCGGACAAGGTCAAGCAGGGAGAAAGAACGCTTCACACCATGGAACCGCAACTACAATCACATCAGGAGGCCATTAAAGAGCTCCAAACTAAAGTAAAGGCCCTAGAGAACAAAGCAGATGACTTGGAGGGACGCTCCCGCCGAAGCAACATTCGCGTTCTGAATTTACCGGAGGGGGCGGAGGGGTCCAATCCAATCCGATATGTGGAAGCGTGGATCAAAACGTTCACACAGGCACAAGACTTGACTCAATACTTCTCGGTAGAAAGAGCACATCGGGTCCCAGCCCATAAGCCACACCCGGGGTCAGCGCCTCGGCCGTTCTTGCTAAAACTACTCCATTACCAAGATAGGGATACGGTGCTCCGAGCAGCTCGACTGGCAGGACCACTGAGGGTGGAGGATAAACAGGTCATGTTGTTCCCGGACTACTCTCAAGCCGTCCAACGTCAACGTGCTACGTTTCTAACCATAAAACGCACCCTGCGCCAAAAGAACGTACAATACGCACTCCTATTCCCGGCCCGTCTTAAAATCATACATGAGGGAACCACCCACTTCTTCGTGAACCCTACGGAAGCAGGCAACTGGATAGAAGAACACCTGGGGGAGCTCAACGACCGTAGAACCACACAAAACCGAGGGCCACCTGGCCGGCGACGACGGCAACACAGACGGATCACTCTCACGCAACTGAGTCAAGACTCGGCCCCCATCACCAAAAGCTCGCCTGACCTCGAGCAAATTATAGCGGAGCGCCGGCGAGCACTTCGAGCAGTAGCAGAGACGGCCCGGGGGTCAGGAGGTAGCTCAAACGGAAATGGAGGCCCACGCATATTCACCACAGAGGAAGAAGTCAGTGACTCACAAGCCTCTCGTGACGGCTCTGTCACACCTCCGCTGGTGACCCCCCAGACAGCGGACACACTGATATGAAGGTAACATAACGGACCGACAAACTGTGAGTAACAAAAGGGATGCAAGGACATCCCCAGGCATGTACAATACATCGATCCACACAACATAGACCAGGGACTGACAGGAGCATAAATCGTGAAGGTTAATCGATAGAGGGGGTAGAAAGGTGTAGAGAAGGGCACAAACAGTGTGTGTAAAATTGCCCTCACACACAGCAAGCTGTGTCATGCTTCATCATAGGGCCTGCTAAACACACCTCCGCGCTAGCCAATGCTGGAGGTGGAGCAATAGGGAGGGGGAAACAAACAAACACACAACATAACAAGTGAACAAATTGTGTGGGATCAAGAAGGTGAAAAAATGTGGCAGAGAAAAAATTTAAAAAGCTGGTAACAGTGTGTCCCTACTCTATCTTTAATGGTGGGTACACTGTCCAGACACAAACCATGGTCCTCATCGGACCGGTGGGTGGTGGTAATGGCTACTAGTGAAGAGAGCCCTACCCCCCCACTCTGCTAAAATGTCGACATGTTTCAGCCGAATGAAATTACTACCTCGGCTTTCTTCAGGACTTTCACCTGAACAATCCCAACAAGGATAAAATCCCTACCTCCTTAAAATCCAAGGGTAAAGGAAAAAACAGGCACCTTATTTTAGTGCGTACTCTGGTACAGGGAGTGGAGCCCCTTGCTCTCAATGAGGAACCTGTAAAGGATAAAATCAAGAAAAAAGCACAAAAAGAAGTAAGGTGCAGAGTGCAAAAGTGCTGTGCCCCACCTCATAACCCAACCAATCAATGTGAGAGGTGGCCCCCCCTAAAAAAACACATCTATACAAAATCCCTGGATAGTATAAAGTGCCCAAAATCACGTAGATATATCATGATCCTTAATGCGTCTAGCCAAATCGGCAAAGTACGAGTAGCACTACCCCTATACTGTACTCGGTGGTTGTGCCCTGATGAATTAATCTTAAAAACATGTTATTAAAAAAGTAGATAAAGTAAAGGTATAGTTAAGCGTCTAAGTCCAACGCAATGAACTCCCCATGACTATATCTAAAACAGAAACAGAGATTTCCTACGATAGAAAATACCATCCATCCAGTTCCATTCCAAGAGTCTTACCGAGTTTATTATAAAGTCAAACTCGAACTGGCGGGGGGGTGCAAGTAGCTCCCTGTTGTCACACTCTATGTTTCGACAAAGGAAAAATACAAAAAGAAAGAGTTCTAAAAATGCAGGTAAACTAAAATCACAAAGGGAAAATACAGGAAAATCTTGTGCGTGGTAGCGGGGATCACCGGTCAAACACACAAGCCCTCCGGGACAAAGTTATGAGTCCCATTAATTTCAGAAGGCTCAATCGGGTCATAAGACCCTGCACACTAACCAACTCGTTCCCACTCACTTCATCAAGGTGAGCTAGTATCCGCCATCTAAACACGCTCCCAACACCGTGTAGAGTGTTTCATGGGCGTTCTAACCGTCATTACATAGGCAGTGAGGGAGAGACGTCCACCACGCACACGTATTAGCGCGGAGTGCGTACAACTACTAAAACGTCACCCTCTCGGCCATGTTGGAGATAGCAAGTGACGAATATACACAGCCGTGAAACGCTATTAGGAGTCAGAAAAAGAATATAAGGTCAGCACTGAGAAAAAGACAGTACAACCATGAAGGAGGTTGATGTGCTCTCGTGAACTACCTAAAAAGTAATTTAACCTTGTCAAGTTCAAAACGGGCATTCTAGAAAATGATGCATGTCATAAGACCCTCCAGACAAAACCAACTCGTCCCCACTCACTTCATCAAGGTGAGCTAGTATCCGTCATCTCAGCACACTCCCAACACCGTGTAGAATGTTACATGGGCGTTCCAACCGTCATTACATAGGCAGTGAGGGAGACGTCCACTACGTACACGTGTTAGCGCGGAGTGCGTACAACGACTACAACGTCACCCTCTCGGCCATGTTGGAAATAGCAAGCAACAAATATACACAGCCGTGGAACGCTATTAGGAGTCAGAGAATGGGATAAAAGCTCAACACTAAGGACAGGACGGTATATCAAGGACAGATATTCAATGGATACTTAGAAATTTAGGCTGTTCCAGGGAATATCATCATTCAGGCCGCTCACATGACTGCGTAGCCTGTAAACCCATCGTTGTTCCCTCATGAAAAGCACTCTCTCTGGTTTGCTCTGCGTCCTGTCAATAAAGGGCTTGTCAATGACAGTCCAGAAAAAATCATCTGCCGAATGATTTTTTTCTTTGAAGTGTGTGGTAAGTCGACTCACAGATCTCTGGCATCTAAAGGTAGACCTGTGTTCCATTATTCTAATCTTTACCTTCCTCGTGGTCATGCCTATGTAAATAAGCTCACATGCACATTTGATCAAATAAATAACATACATGGAGTTACAAATTGTATGTTTTCTTTGTTCCCACGGATGGGGAGCCCAATATCTATGGTTTTGGTATTCGCAGTCAGATGACATACATCACAAGACCCACATCTCGTGTGACCAATAACAGGTGGTAAAAGAAGTCCAGGTCGACTAGCCCGGGCCGCGATGTTAATACTCTGAGATTGGGGCCTGGGTCTGGTATGAACTAGGAGATCCCTGATGTTATTGCTCCTTTTATAGGAAAACAATGGTTTATCCAGGTTTACTCCGTTGGAATTAAGGATTCGCCAATGTCGTGTGATGATTTTCTGAATAGGATTGGAGGCTGTGTTAAAAGTAGTAACACAGATAGGTCTGACAGTAGATGGTTTAATGACTGTTTCTAACAGAGCCTCACGGTTGCAATTGGCAGCTCTCTTGTTAGCTCTCTTAACAATCCTGCTGGGATAGTTCCTCCGAATCAGTTTATTATGTAAAGCCCGGGATTCTGATCTAAAATCATCTATGTCAGAACAATTCCGGCGGAGACGCAGGAACTGTCCCACGGGGAGATTCTCCCTTAGGGATCTGGGATGAAAACTGTTAAATGATAGTAGACTGTTTCTATCGGTGGTTTTGTGAAACATTTTAGTCTCAAGGCCGCCCCTATGAGGAAAGATGGTCAGGTCGAGGAAAGGTAGACTCTCTTTTGTAATGGTGGAGGTGAACAGCAACAAGGAATTCCGGCTATTAAGCCATATCATAAAGTCATCAATAGATTGTCTGTCCCCCTTCCAGATGAGGAGGACGTCGTCAATATAACGACGCCACATTTTTACATTGTTAATCCAGATGTTGTTAGGAGCATAAATATACTGGTCCTCAAAAGCTGACATATAGAGCCCTGCCAAACTGGGGGCGAAAACGCTCCCCATGGATGTACCATGCGACTGCAGATAGTATGTACCCTGAAACTCAAAGTAATTTTTGGTAAGGGCAATTTCTGCCAAATTCAGAATGAAGGGTCTGGGTGTGGTATATATCCAATCTTCCGAGTAGATAATCTCTTCCACCACCCTCAGGGTTTCCAACTGGGGAATGTTAGTATACAGGGACTCTACATCCAGACCCACCAAAAATTCACTCTCCGGATCAAAGGGTAAGTCTTTGAGCAGGTTAAGGACTTCTGTAGTATCCTTAAGATAAGCACGCCTAGACTGTACAATGGGCTTGAGGAAAAAAATCGCAAAACTGCGATAAAGGTTCCAAAAGAGAACCAATGCCCGACACTATAGGTCTTCCCGGTGGTGGGCGTGTGGGTTTGTGCACTTTGGGGAGAGTGTAAAAGTAAGGGGTCACAGGTTCGTGTTGGCAAAGAAAAGCCCCTTCTTTGTCGGTGATCCAATCATTTTGTACGGCTTCTTCCACCACTGAGGTAATCTCTCTTCTTATTGTGTCAGTGGGATCTTCTCTCAGAATAGTGTAATTTCTTCTGTCAGCCAGGAGTCTCAGACATTCTGTCTCGTAGGCGGTTTTGTCGAGGACCACAATTGCGCCACCCTTATCAGCTGGCTTAATAACCAACTCCTCATTGTTTCTCAATTCTTCAAGGGCTTTGGTTTCAATACTCGAGAGATTCTTGTAAGTGGAGCGATGTAGGGCAACCCAAAATTCCACCTCGTTAACAACTGCTTGTTCAAAAGCCTCAACCTCCACTGGGAGGCCACCCAGTGCAGGGGTGAATTTGGATTTTGGTCTGAAGTCAGTATCCCCATCAGAGATAGGACGCTCCTCTTGGTGACCAAAGAAAATCCTAAGTCTGATGTTCCGGAAAAAGGATGCTAATTCCTGGCGAATTTTGAAAATATCAGGTAGGTGAGTCGGGACAAAACCCAGGCCTTTATTCAGGAGTGATAACTGGGTGTCCGTGAGAATAGTGTCAGAGAGATTCATTACCAGGGAAGTCAGTCCCTGCTCGTACTCGGGGATTGATCCCTTCCCATGCTCCTGGTTACCCTCTGTTCCAAGTCTTCCCACTGGACACCCCCTAAGGCTCCCTTCTGTTTTCCTCTGCCTCGGCCTCTCCCTAAAAAAGGTGGTGGTACTTGGGGAAAGAGTTGTGTGGGTCCCCCATAGAAACCCTTTGTATTCCAACTTTCCCAATAACAACTTTGGCTGGCCCCCATTATACCAACAACAATTTCAAGGGATGCAGGGTGGTCCCACACAACTCTTTCCCCAAGTACCACCACCTTTTTTAGGGAGAGGCCGAGGCCGAGGAAAACAGAAGGGAGCCTTAGGGGGTGTCCAGTGGGAAGACTTGGAACAGAGGGTAACCAGGAGCATGGGAAGGGATCAATCCTCGAGTACGAGCAGGGACTGACTTCCCTGGTAATGAATCTCTCTGACACTATTCTCACGGACACCCAGTTATCACTCCTGAATAAAGGCCTGGGTTTTGTCCCGACTCACCTACCTGATATTTTCAAAATTCGCCAGGAATTAGCATCCTTTTTCCGGAACATCAGACTTAGGATTTTCTTTGGTCACCAAGAGGAGCGTCCTATCTCTGATGGGGATACTGACTTCAGACCAAAATCCAAATTCACCCCTGCACTGGGTGGCCTCCCAGTGGAGGTTGAGGCTTTTGAACAAGCAGTTGTTAACGAGGTGGAATTTTGGGTTGCCCTACATCGCTCCACTTACAAGAATCTCTCGAGTATTGAAACCAAAGCCCTTGAAGAATTGAGAAACAACGAGGAGTTGGTTATTAAGCCAGCTGATAAGGGTGGCGCAATTGTGGTACTCGACAAAACCGCCTACGAGACAGAATGTCTGAGACTCCTGGCTGACAGAAGAAATTACACTATTCTGAGAGAAGATCCCACTGACACAATAAGAAGAGAGATTACCTCAGTGGTGGAAGAAGCCGTACAAAATGATTGGATCACCGACAAAGAAGGGGCTTTTCTTTGCCAACACGAACCTGTGACCCCTTACTTTTACACTCTCCCCAAAGTGCACAAACCCACACGCCCACCACCGGGAAGACCTATTGTGTCGGGCATTGGTTCTCTTTTGGAACCTTTATCGCAGTTTTGCGATTTTTTCCTCAAGCCCATTGTACAGTCTAGGCGTGCTTATCTTAAGGATACTACAGAAGTCCTTAACCTGCTCAAAGACTTACCCTTTGATCCGGAGAGTGAATTTTGGTGGGTCTGGATGTAGAGTCCCTGTATACTAACATTCCCCAGTTGGAAACCCTGAGGGTGGTGGAAGAGATTATCTACTCGGAAGATTGGATATATACCACACCCAGACCCTTCATTCTGAATTTGGCAGAAATTGCCCTTACCAAAAATTACTTTGAGTTTCAGGGTACATACTATCTGCAGTCGCATGGTACATCCATGGGGAGCGTTTTCGCCCCCAGTTTGGCAGGGCTCTATATGTCAGCTTTTGAGGACCAGTATATTTATGCTCCTAACAACATCTGGATTAACAATGTAAAAATGTGGCGTCGTTATATTGACGACGTCCTCCTCATCTGGAAGGGGGACAGACAATCTATTGATGACTTTATGATATGGCTTAATAGCCGGAATTCCTTGTTGCTGTTCACCTCCACCATTACAAAAGAGAGTCTACCTTTCCTCGACCTGACCATCTTTCCTCATAGGGGCGGCCTTGAGACTAAAATGTTTCACAAAACCACCGATAGAAACAGTCTACTATCATTTAACAGTTTTCATCCCAGATCCCTAAGGGAGAATCTCCCCGTGGGACAGTTCCTGCGTCTCCGCCGGAATTGTTCTGACATAGATGATTTTAGATCAGAATCCCGGGCTTTACATAATAAACTGATTCGGAGGAACTATCCCAGCAGGATTGTTAAGAGAGCTAACAAGAGAGCTGCCAATTGCAACCGTGAGGCTCTGTTAGAAACAGTCATTAAACCATCTACTGTCAGACCTATCTGTGTTACTACTTTTAACACAGCCTCCAATCATATTCAGAAAATCATCACACGACATTGGCGAATCCTTAATTCCAACGGAGTAAACCTGGATAAACCATTGTTTTCCTATAAAAGGAGCAATAACATCAGGGATCTCCTAGTTCATACCAGACCCAGGCCCCAATCTCAGAGTATTAACATCGCGGCCCGGGCTAGTCGACCTGGACTTCTTTTACCACCTGTTATTGGTCACACGAGATGTGGGTCTTGTGATGTATGTCATCTGACTGCGAATACCAAAACCATAGATATTGGGCTCCCCCATCCGTGGGAACAAAGAAAACATACAATTTGTAACTCCATGTATGTTATTTATTTGATCAAATGTGCATGTGAGCTTATTTACATAGGCATGACCACGAGGAAGGTAAAGATTAGAATAATGGAACACAGGTCTACCTTTAGATGCCAGAGATCTGTGAGTCGACTTACCACACACTTCAAAGAAAAAGATCATTCGGCAGATGATTTTTTCTGGACTGTCATTGACAAGCCCTTTATTGACAGGACGCAGAGCAAACCAGAGAGAGTGCTTTTCATGAGGGAACAACAATGGGTTTACAGGCTACGCAGTCATGTGAGCGGCCTGAATGATGATATTCCCTGGAACAGCCTAAATTTCTAAGTATCCATTGAATATCTGTCCTTGATATACCGTCCTGTCCTTAGTGTTGAGCTTTTATCCCATTCTCTGACTCCTAATAGCGTTCCACGGCTGTGTATATTTGTTGCTTGCTATTTCCAACATGGCCGAGAGGGTGACGTTGTAGTCGTTGTACGCACTCCGCGCTAACACGTGTACGTAGTGGACGTCTCCCTCACTGCCTATGTAATGACGGTTGGAACGCCCATGTAACATTCTACACGGTGTTGGGAGTGTGCTGAGATGACGGATACTAGCTCACCTTGATGAAGTGAGTGGGGACGAGTTGGTTTTGTCTGGAGGGTCTTATGACATGCATCATTTTCTAGAATGCCCGTTTTGAACTTGACAAGGTTAAATTACTTTTTAGGTAGTTCACGAGAGCACATCAACCTCCTCCATGGTTGTACTGTCTTTTTCTCAGTGCTGACCTTATATTCTTTTTCTGACTCCTAATAGCGTTTCACGGCTGTGTATATTCGTCACTTGCTATCTCCAACATGGCCGAGAGGGTGACGTTTTAGTAGTTGTACGCACTCCGCGCTAATACGTGTGCGTGGTGGACGTCTCTCCCTCACTGCCTATGTAATGACGGTTAGAACGCCCATGAAACACTCTACACGGTGTTGGGAGCGTGTTTAGATGGCGGATACTAGCTCACCTTGATGAAGTGAGTGGGAACGAGTTGGTTAGTGTGCAGGGTCTTATGACCCGATTGAGCCTTCTGAAATTAATGGGACTCATAACTTTGTCCCGGAGGGCTTGTGTGTTTGACCGGTGATCCCCGCTACCACGCACAAGATTTTCCTGTATTTTCCCTTTGTGATTTTAGTTTACCTGCATTTTTAGAACTCTTTCTTTTTGTATTTTTCCTTTGTCGAAACATAGAGTGTGACAACAGGGAGCTACTTGCACCCCCGCCAGTTCGAGTTTGACTTTATAATAAACTCGGTAAGACTCTTGGAATGGAACTGGATGGATGGTATTTTCTATCGTAGGAAATCTCTGTTTCTGTTTTAGATATAGTCATGGGGAGTTCATTGCGTTGGACTTAGACGCTTAACTATACCTTTAATTTATCTACTTTTTTAATAACATGTTTTTAAGATTAATTCATCAGGGCACAACCACCGAGTACAGTATAGGGGTAGTGCTACTCGTACTTTTGCCGATTTGGCTAGACGCATTAAGGATCATGATATATCTACGTGATTTTGGGCACTTTATACTATCCAGGGATTTTGTATAGATGTGTTTTTTTAGGGGGGGCCACCTCTCACATTGATTGGTTGGGTTATGAGGTGGGGCACAGCACTTTTGCACTCTGCACCTTACTTCTTTTTGTGCTTTTTTCTTGATTTTATCCTTTACAGGTTCCTCATTGAGAGCAAGGGGCTCCACTCCTGTACCAGAGTGCCCACTAAAATAAGGTGCCTGTTTTTTCCTTTACCCTTGGATTTTAAGGAGGTAGGGATTTTATCCTTGTTGGGATTGTTCAGGTGAAAGTCCTGAAGAAAGCCGAGGTAGTAATTTCATTCGGCTGAAACATGTCGACATTTTAGCAGAGTGGGGGGGTAGGGCTCTCTTCACTAGTAGCCATTACCACCACCCACCGGTCCGATGAGGACCATGGTTTGTGTCTGGACAGTGTACCCACCATTAAAGATAGAGTAGGGACACACTGTTACCAGCTTTTTAAATTTTTTCTCTGCCACATTTTTTCACCTTCTTGATCCCACACAATTTGTTCACTTGTTATGTTGTGTGTTTGTTTGTTTCCCCTCCCTATTGCTCCACCTCCAGCGTTGGCTAGCGCGGAGGTGTGTTTAGCAGGCCCTATGATGAAGCATGACACAGCTTGCTGTGTGCGAGGGCAATTTTACACACACTGTTTGTGCCCTTCTCTACACCTTTCTACCCCCTCTATCGATTAACCTTCACGATTTATGATCCTGTCAGTCCCTGGTCTATGTTGTGTGGATCTATAGCTTGTAGGAGGGTGACCAGGGATTTATCCTCTTACCTCTTCCTTGTGTTTTTAAAAAAAAAATTTTTATGTACAATACATCGTCATGAAGCGGGCAGCTATGACAGCAGTAGCCAGCGAAGATGCACAGCCGCCCCCATACGCAACGAACTAAAGTCAGTACGTGATGTACAGTTTGGACGTATCGCCTCGAGCGATAGGTCCCTCTAGTTGGGAACGTTTCCCGTTATTCACTTTTTACTCCCCCCACCAGTCAGTTCACCCTTCACCCCAATGGGAGCAAACGGTCAGCATGGTAAAAGTTGTGTGGTGGGTGGTCACCCAGAGAGGGGGGGGACCCAAAGGCCCTGCAGACCATAGTATATAGCCAGTGCAGGTTCAGGAGCTCACTAACATGACCACTAATATCCCTAGCACAGATATAAAATTTGTCACGTTAAATGTCCGGGGCATGCACACTGCGCAAACGTTACGCTGTCTACGCCTATATAAAGAGGCAGCAAGCACACATAGCAGTCATGCAGGAGACACACTTGACAACGACTGAAGTTGAGCGCCTGCGCAGGAAGTGGCGGGGTACTACATGTGCCACAACTTACTCAGCTTTTGCTAGGGGGGCCCTCGTCTGGATCCGACCTGGGATCCCCTTCAAGGAGCGGACACGTATGGTAGATAAGGAGGGACGGTATGCAGTAGTAGAAGGATTATTAGAAGGGCAGCCCATTTTGATAGGGAGTATATACGCCCCCAACGTAGAACAAGCCCCCTTCTGGGGACGCCTTACAGGAATGCTAACCCACTACACACTAGTCCCGTGGATACTGGGCGGGGATTACAACTGCGTTCTGGATATAGGTTTAGACAGATCCCACCCTCCACCAGCGCAATCACCCGCGTATAGGCAGACGGAACTTTTTAGCACATGGGTAACGCATTGGGCATTAACGGACGCATGGCGAGCGAGGAACCCGGTGGACAAAATATATTCCTTCCATTCCGCCCCACATAACCTGCGAGTGCGCTTAGACAGATTTCTCTGTTCCGCTACAATACTCCAGAAGGTACAACACACAGATTACTTGGGGAGGGTGATATCAGACCATGATGCTCACATATTGACCCTTAGATGGAAGCCGCCCCATCCCCCCATACCCACCTGGAAATTGCCGAGAGAATGCCTCACGGACCAGGTGTTCACTCACGACCACGGGGAACAGCTCCAACAACACTTCACATTAAACGAGGGCACGGCGTCATCCCGACTGATCGAATGGGACACATTCAAAGTCGCAGCAAGGGGGCACTGCATACAACAAATAGTGGGGGTGCGCAGGGTACTGGAAAGGGCTCTACAGGAGGCAGAACAAGCACTGGCGGCTCTAACGAAAAAAGCAGATACGGACGAGGCCACCCCAGCACAAGTGGCCGGGGCTAAAACAACACATGCGGAGACACTGAGAGACCTTCGCAAATACAATTTTAGGGTATATGCCTCCAGGGTCCACCGCGAGGGCAATAGAGTGGGGACGCTCCTAGCTCGGCTAGCTAAGCAAGACTCGGAGGTGAAACCTATCACCGAAATAGTAGATAAGACCGGTGTCCTCAGACACGCACAGCTAGATATCCTGCGCATTTTCCACGAGCACTATGTAGACACTTATCGGGCCCCTAGATACGACGACCAACACACCGCCCATAGATTTCTATACCCATTGCCCATACCCAAGATCCCCCCGGTGGACAGAAAGGCACTGGAGGTGAGGATCAAGTCCACGGACATCTCCCAAGCCATCAGGGCGATGGCTCGCAATAAAGCGCCAGGGATGGACGGCTTCCCACTTGAATACTATAGCACATTCTCAGCCCGCCTGATCCCCCGAATGGTAATCATGTACAATGACGCACTCGATAGAGGTGAACTTCCAGGCTCCCTCAGAGAATCGATAATTGTTACGTTCCCGAAACCACACAGAGACCCAACGCTCCCCTTGTCCTACAGGCCAATCACCCTCCTAAATGCAGACTGTAAGATACTGGGCAAATTATTAGCGGATCGATATGCTCAAATCCTGACGCCATTGATTCATCCGGACCAATGTGTATTTATCCCACGACGTAACACCTCGCAGAATTTGCGTAGGTTCTTCCACATCCAGGACAGGGCGAGCACGCAATTCCCCAAGGCGACGTGTCTGATACTAGACCTTGAAAAGGCCTTTGACACGCTACTATGGCCGTACTTGTTTGCGGTGCTTCGCAATGTTGGCATAGGCCCTACTCTGATGGCATACACAAAGCTCCTCTATACAGGCATTACTTCACGAATCAGGATAGGAAAGTACATCTCCTCTCCGTTCACAATAGAAAGGGGAACCCGACAGGGGTGCCCACTCTCCCCCCTTCTGTTCGCCCTTGCGGTGGAGCCCCTGGCGGTGCGCCTGCGTTTGGAGGGTGGGGACTGGGGTATTCCACTGGTGGACACAGTACATTGCGTATCCCTATACGCAGATGACCTCTTAATTTATGTCCAAGACGCTACCCAAGACCTAACACCCATCGGGGTGGCACTGGGCGATTTTGCAGAGGCCTCCGGCCTTAAGGTCAACTGGGAGAAATCTACCCTGTACCCGCTGAGCCCTCACTTGGCTCCATTTGAAATTCAGATCGGAACTCAAACAGTAGCGTGGAATGCCGAGGCGCCCAGATATCTCGGGGTACGATTATACCACTCCCCGTTGGACCTGTACGAAGGGAATCACCGAAAGGCTCTGGCAGGGATACGAGCAGCAGTGGGGTTCTGGAAAACATTACCCCTAGCCCCCATTGGACGGGTAGCTCTTGCTAAGATGATTATGGTCCCAAGGCTACTATACCACTTCGCCAATCTCCCAGTCATACCACCCCGCCCCTTCTTTAAGGAATTGGATACTCTGCTCACTGAGTTGATCTGGGGAGGGGGTCGCCACAGGGTGGCATTGACTACCTTATACTTGCCCACGAATCAGGGAGGTCTAGGTGCGCCATCTTTTGAGGCATATTTCCTAGCGGCCCAGCTGCAGTGGTTATCGCACTGGACAGCAGAACGTCACATAGGGGAGACCATCACTGAGGAGGGCCGCGTTCCACTTCCGGCAATCCACAGGATGCTGCTACCAGGCACCAAACCCGTGCGCACCCGACCTCTCCAGATATCCATCGCTCGCACATGCATGATGAGAATCCACCGCATGTCCAGGGGTAGACCCCGTACTCACCCCTACTCCCTCTAGTAGGTTTCCCCAGAGAGGAGAAATACTATACCGCCGGTACCTTCCAGCCCTGGACTGACCTCGCAATCACGGAGGTAGAATCCCTGTTTGAAGAAGGCCAACTTAAGACATATGCTCAGATGACCGAACACTACGGCCTGCCACAGGGCCAGTTCCTAACACACAGGCAACTCATAGACAGCAGCCGCCGCTTTTGGGACCCAAATGAGGGGGAGCCAGCGACTCACCCAGTCATACATACCATCTTACACATGGGAGCGGGCCGACACCTGGTCACGTGGCTCTACAAGGCTGTCCGGGAGTTGATCCTTACTCCATTGCTATCATTACGGCAGGCATGGGAGACGGAGGTGGGGAGGGTGTTTAATGATAAGGAGTGGGACGCGGCCTTAGAATACCCTAAAAAGGTCTCCCGGAACGCACGATTCAGGAACATCCAATTTAATGTCCTTCACAGAGCATATCTCACACCACACCGACTCCACCGTTTTTATCCAGATACACACTTTGCATGTCCTCGCTGTCACACCCCTGACGCAGACTTTAAACATATATTCTGGGATTGTCCCATCATTCAAGGCTACTGGGATCGTGTCCACCAGACACTTAGGGTGACGACCAACCTGGCGACTCGTTCCACATGGGAAGCGTGCGCCCTAGGGATCTTCCGCAGGCGGAAGACCGAAAAATTGCAGAACCGATTTGCATCCCTTGCCGTCCTCTTAGCACAAAGGGGGATAGCCATGCACTGGCGGGCCCCAACAGGACCCCCGACAGAAGCCTGGGTGGGCGCCATGAAAAAATGGGGAAGGGCGGAGGAAGAGGTGTTGAGAGACGAGGAAGTAAGAGGACTACGCAAGTACCCTATCTCTCTAGAATGGGCACAGCTATTACACACGTTCACACACGAAACAACTCCGGCTGAAGCACCAGAGGACCCTCAGTCCCCACCTCGGTCCCATACTGAGTTAGCGGTAGACGTCCCACGACAGGATCCTCTGGCCTAAATCCAAAGTCTGATACAGTCCTGCTGGGAACCCCCCACATCCTACACTGGGTTGACGGGCCAAGTGGGCGTAATACCCCCTGCCCCCTTTTCCTCCTCCATCACATGTATACACTACCAAGTCGTAAAAAAGTAACGCCGCCATCCACACAATAGTTATCCACCACACAGAACCCGTAAGCTCCCCACAGCCCTACACCCCAGTTCTACCTCCCTTAGTTGACAGTTTGTGGTATTACATCGGTAACTTTGACCCCGATGTCTGTTAAAATGGGAACACATTCAGATAAATATAGACCAGATATCTCTGGGGCAGAACAGAAGAGTGTGGAATATTGCCGCATGCATAGCGGAACCACGACCAACTAGGATATAGCAAACTATCTCGGAAAGACACGAATCACTAGAAGGGTCCCTTCCAGAAGCTGTCCCAACGTCTAGAATCCAGTTAGGCTGTGATGCAGTAAACTGTACCTGCTATTTCTTACCAACAGTCTGTTCTCAATCGTATTACAATGATGTATGATGATAATGAGGAATAAGCAATGTAAAAATCCCAATAAAAAAATTTTAAACAAAGAAAACGGTGTAACTTTTCCTCCACAAAGGAAAACTGCTTTGCTTCTTACCCTTATGGGTAAAGATGCGAAGGATATTTTCAAACATTTACCTACTATAGTACCTCTACATGGAGTTGATACTGGTGACTATGATTACGTTTCAGAGGCTTTAGATAGATTAAAGAAAAGATTCAAGGAAGAACCCCACATTATTTTGGAAAGATTTCATTTTTACAATCGCCACCAATTGATTGAGGAATCTGTTGATGCCTATGTTTCTTCTTTAAGGGTTCTTGCTGCTGATTGTGCGTTTGGGATTGAAGTTGATACTTACATCAGAGATCAGTTGATCATTCGATGTTCCAACAAAAAGATCCAGGAACAGCGTCTACGCCAACGCAATCCTACTCTGCAGGAGACCATTGAAATTGCAAAAATTGTAGAGGGTTCTATTAGTTCTTTCAAAACTATTAATGTAGACATCACTATTGTGGGAGTTGCAGCTTTATCTGTTAAAGATGGCAGTAAAGTTGGCTTTTCTAAGTCAAATTTTTCAAAACCTTTTTCCCCTTACAATAATGCTATGTCTAAATTAGTGTGCAACCGTTGTGGTTCTAAAACAAATTCAGCTCAGTACAAACATTGTCCAGCCAGAAATAGAGAATGTTTTTCTTGCTGTAAAATGGGTCATTTTGGTAATGTGTGTTTGAACAAGAGTAAAAAAATCTCTATGATCCACGAAAATGTCAGTGAGGTACAGTGTGAACAAGATGTTTTGTTATGCATAAGAGAAGGTTCTTTTCCAGACAAACCTGTTCCATCTTCTGATGGTATGGTTACTTCCGAAGCCGCTGTTTCAGTACCTTTTCTTGCTGAACCTGTAGAAGGTAATTTGAGTGCGGAGGTTAGTGTACCCACTTCTCAAATGAATGTATTACCTGGTGGGGGTGAGTCTGATGAATGTCAGTTGATTTCTGGTGTTTCGTTGAATGATGTGGATGGAGATGGAACCCCCAGAGGATGTGTTACCTGAGGAACCAGTTGGGTGATGTACCCGAAGGCCACAAGCGTTACTGTGGAGGAGAGATGGATTTTGGGTCGTAGGGGGGAAAGTAGTCTGACACCAAAGACTGATTAATATTACACTGATGTGATTGCCTGGACTGTCTCTGGGGCAATGTACAAGAGCAGGGGAAGGTGTGAGTGTTGTTGGGGTTTGCTTAAATGGTCTTACTGAGGATCACCCACCGATGTCGCAATGCAAATCTGTTGGTTATTGCTGCTGCCAACTGTATTCTATGAAACCTCAATAAAGATCATTTGATTTGAAAAAATCTTGCCCATTCAGATCATACTTACGATTCGGTTACGATTTTCAAGGCCTTGTATATATAGTTGCCCATTCTATTTTATCACATTTTTAGTTTTTGGGGCACATTCTTATTTTGCACTTGGTGTCTCTCCTGTTTTCACTGCTGCCATTGTACATATTGGCATTTTCCCGGATTTCCAAGAATTATCTAATTTGGACTAATGTGCATTACGCTCTCTAAGTTTGAAGAATCATAAGTGAAAACCGCCCGCATGGATTCCAAAGGACAATAGTAATAATTGTTTTTCTAAGGCTGAATCTAAGTTTAGAGAAGAAAGGGTTCAGTTAGAGGACTAGTTACTTAGGTAGAAGGATTGTATATTACACCAATACTAGGCTCTTTACTAATCTGATATTATTTCTTACAGACTTCCATACCAATCCAAGAGGAAGTCTGACGAGACTCGCATCAAAGTTTTCTCGCTCTTCCCCCTAACCTTTTGTCCACTCTATGGTCTGAAGTGATTTCTGTTACAATTAGAAGCCATGGTCTCTCTGTGGAGGAGAACAGGACTAGATTTGTGGCACTCTTGCACATAAATAAATTAAAATCCATGAACTGTGCCACAAAGATTGCAAAATGTGTATTTATGGCATTAACAGACTTTAAAAGTTTAGGTATAACTCAATCAAAACTTAAAACGTGAATTACTTCATAAATTGTGATAGTACATTTGCTGTGTGTGTAATCATCTGTAACTTTGCTCGACATATGTAGTGACCACTATAACAGCACTCAAACAAACAATAAAGGGACACTGCGGGGCAGCTTAAAAAATGGATACTCGCTACCCTTTGCACAGCATGTTAGACAGATGCATCCTGGGAATGGTATCTTCCATAGGATACAGATAGTGCCTTAGAACCAGAAAGGTGGTGATGGGGAATTGACCCTGGGATAAGCAGTGGCTAAATGGAATTGTTGTTTAAGTGGAGTAGAAAAAAGGGAGGGGGCGTGGCATAGGTGCAAGGAATTGGCGGCTCGCTCCAGGTGGCGATCTCAACAAATCTTTTATCTGTCAGGATAAATACTGCCATGCCAGATAGTTATCAATCAATCAATCAAGGGTTTGTAGAGCGCAGCTACTCACCCGAAAGGGTCTCAAAGCGCTGGGGAGCGGGGGGGGCTCAGCTCCTGGATGTTCACTGTGATTCGTCGAAGAGCCAGGTCTTGAGGTCCTTCAAGAACTTGGAGAGTGTTGGTGTCTGTCGGAGGTGGAGAGGGAGGGTGTTCCATGCCTTGGCCGCGAGGAGGGATAAGGAGCGTCCTCCTGTTCTGGTCTTCTTGATGCGTGGTACCGTCGCAGGAGAGAGCTGGGCTGAGCGGATAGATCTTTAGGGTGTGTGGAACGAGAGGCGGTGGTTCATGTAGGCAGGTCTGGTGTGGTGGAGGGCTTTGTGGGCGAGGGAGAGAATCTTGAAGGTGATTCCTTTCTCAACGGGAAGCCAGTGTAGTGTCCGTAGGTGTTGGCTGATGTGGCAGTGACACGGTAGGTTGAGGACTAGTCTGGCGGCGGCGTTCGGGACGTTTTGGAGTCTGCGGGTGAGGTTTCTGTTGATCCCAGCGTAGAGTTTGTTGCCGTAGACCAGTCTGCTGCTGATGAGGGCATGGGTGACGATTTTCCTGTGTTCGAGGGGAATCCAGTTGAAGGTCTTTTGGAGGGGGCGGAGGGTGTGGTAGGAGGAAGAGGTGACAGCGTTGATCTGGCGGTCCATTTTGAGTTCAGAGTCCAGGATAATTCCGAGGTTGCGTGCGTGGTCCGTGGGGGAGGGAGGGTTCCCGAGGGCGGGGGGCCACCAGGTGTCGTTCCAGGCGTCGGGGTGTGGGCCCATGATGAGTACTTTGGTTTTGTCCGTGTTGAGTTGTAGGCAGCTGTTCTTCATCCACTGCTTCAATTCCTTCTTGAAAGTTGTGTTTGGTGATGTTAGGTTTGTTGGATAGGGAGAGGATGAGTTGGGTGTCGTCTGCGTACGATACGATGTTGAGTCTGTGTGATCCGATGATGGATGCGAGGGGGGCTATGTAGATGTTGAACAGGGTGGGGCTGATGGAGGATCCTTAGGGGACTCCGCAGGTAGTCGGTGTGGGTTCCGAGAGGAAGGGAGGGAGTCTGACCCGCTGCGTTCTGCCGGAGAGGAGTGAGCGGATCCAGTCGAGGGCCTTGTTCCGGATTCCTGCGTCGTGAAGTCTGCGGGCTAGGGTGGGGTGTGAGACTGTGTCGAAGGCAGCTGAGAGGTCCAAGAGGATGAGGGCCACAGTCTCTTCTCTGTCAAGGAGGGAGCAGATGTCGTCTGTCGCGGCGAGAAGGGCGGTTTCGGTGCTGTGATTCTTCCTGAAGCCTGATTGGGAGGAGTCAAGGATGTTGTTTTCTTCTATGAAGGAGGGGAGTTGACTATTGACGGCTTTGGAACTGGCTCCAAAGACAATAGTGTGGCTCATGGGGCTTTAAAGACATTGAGAATGAGGGTGTAGGAGTTGCAGACGGCAGGAGGAATAAAATGCCAGAGGGAAACTTCCAGCCCCACAAGTTCCCGAACTCATTCTATGTCCTCGACATCGGCACAACAGTATGAGCTTGTTCAGCCGCTTACGTGACGTTGGAGAATCTCCAATTTTATGTGTATATTTGTTCTCTTAACTGGAAGCAGCTCCTAAATCGGACAGCCACAGTCACGTATGGGAGATGAAAAATGTCTGCACTTGGCACGCTCCCTTTACTCTACCATCATTGCGACAACTATCAAACATATCATACACTTTATAGTCTGCAAGTAGGAGTTTTGCTCCACAAGGAGAAACTGTATACCATGTTGAAAAATAACGTTATCAAGTTTAGATATTGTTCAGACAAATAGTTGCTGTTTTATTTGGGCTACCCGTCAGTAGGAAATCATACTAACGCATCCGCAGTATACCAAAACCATTTCAAAAGTACAGATCTTTTTGTGCTGCTTACTTTTATTATATAACTATACCTCCTTGTGGGTGTTATACATACCTGGTTGGATATTCCTCCTGTTCGTGATATTGTCTTCTAACTGGAGTAACAAGTGTGCTATAAGTGTTACAAGTGCTGCAAATGCTGCAACTTCTATAAGCCACAAACATATCTTTCAACACCAAGTCTACTATGTTTGAGTCTTAGGCTTTTGTGTTTAGAAGTCCTGATGCCATCCAATTTACAGACTTAAGCATAAACATCTGACTATCTGAGAACTGTACTCCTTAAATACTATCATTGTAATTTCTGGGAAATACTTTGTGCTCATATTTCTTCTCTGCTTATTGTGTATGGAAGTCATCACCCTTTCTGTGGCTAACTCGTGTGAGTGTCTCGTGTGAGGTATATTTCCTTCCACATAACTTAATTATCTCTACATACTCCTTAGAGGTTGGGGAAGTTCTAGCTGAGATCATGGTAGAAAAATAACAAAAAACTGGTCTGAAACATATAAAAGTTGATCCTCCCATCCCGGACTCTCCT
The DNA here is from genome assembly GCA_963921515.1 of Calotriton arnoldi. Taxonomy (NCBI): domain Eukaryota; kingdom Metazoa; phylum Chordata; class Amphibia; order Caudata; family Salamandridae; genus Calotriton; species Calotriton arnoldi. The sequence continues at coordinate 81,576 of CAWUFW010021895.1, forward strand.
ATTAAAAGTAAGTCTGAACCCTCTAACACAAGGGCGCAATTCTCAAGAAATTAGAGGAGGTCCATGATCTTGCTAAGTCGACTAAATCCAACAATCACAGCAATAAGTATTGAAGTTAAACAAATCAACAATAGAATTGCAGAAACTGGAAACCGAATTAGTAACCTGGAAGATCGAGAAATCTCACATGTTAAGGACCTATCTGCCTTTTTTAACAAAACCTTGACGCTCCAATAAATAGTATCAGACTTGAAAGATTGTAATAGGAGGGGCTATCTACGCATTTTTGGTTGACACCAGGGTGGGTGGGAGGATGAGGGTGCTGAAAGTCAAGACACTGATGCAAGTGTGAAATTTCAAGAAACTTGGATTTCAAGTTTGACTGGTATATCCTTCCATCCCGACACATTCACCTCTTTCATTGCAACATACAACATAATATGTACTTCTCTACCGTTGAATATAACATCCACCTCCATTTATCCTTTCATATCAATAGTTGACCCATCAAAACTCTGTGCCTCTATATCTGACTCCTTCAATTCATCCAGGGTCCTGGCATCTCCAAACTTTTCCAGAAAATATTGCTAGGTAATTATGGTCCAGAATACCCTGAGTCCGCCATAAGCTCCAGCTCTCTGTCAAGCACTTGAACTTTGCATTTGGGAGGTCTAGTAACTTCACACTCCCATTCCTGATTATTCAAGGATAAAACTATTCCGTTCTCCATGTCACGGTCTGCTCCACACACACACTTGATACACGCTGCTTCCTTCACACCCACTGCTTTACTATTGGACAGTGTAACGCCTTTCTTCCTCTCACTCTTACACACACATGAAAAATGTCCCTTACGTCCACAATTACTGCACTCTCTAACCACAGCTGGGCAGTGAGGTGACACACCTATAACAAGTAAGTGCTTTGTCATACCTTCTTCCAGCTGGCATATTTTTGTGCCCCAAACTGTCTACCACCACACACACCTCATCAGTAGACTTCACATTCTTTGCAGCACTATCCTGCACAGATTTCATCCATTTTTTTTACTGTTTAATGGCTTTACCAGTGGTAATATCATCCTGTAACTTTGGGTCCCCCATTACCCACAATTGTTCTTGCACTTTTTTACTCCTAATGTTTACTATAATATGGTCTCTTATAATTTCCTCAGCAATAGTTCCAAAACTACAGTGTAAAGCGAGACCTCGCAATGCGGTAAGAAAATCATCAAATAACCGCCCCTCCGTTGAACCCTGGAATAAAACTTACATCTGTTCAATGTCAAACTAGAGGAAGGTTTAAACCTAAGTTCCATTCGTAGCAGAGCCTCCTCAAAAACATTTAGCTCTCCTTCTCCCTGAGGAGGGACTGGCGGCAAAGTTCTAAAGGTCAGTTGGCATTCTGGTCCTAAACAATAAAGGAGAATGTTCTTCTTCCTCGCTCCACCCATCCTATCTCCATCAATAGCCTTCATGTAAGTGAGGAACTCCTCCTTTCACCTTGCCCAAGGTAAAGGAGGTCTCCTTTAATCTGTGAGAACTTCGCAGGAGGTTCAAATTGCATGTTACTACTACAAAATGTACTGTAACTTTAAAGAAAAACACAGCTTGTAACAAATTGGTGCAGAACAGTATAATTAGACTTGCCAGAACGTTATGCAATCAATAAGCACTGTCGCAAAATACGACTATACAATCTTAACAGTCTGCGGTGTGCATCAGCGCTGATGAAATTGAGGTAGAGAAGAAATCTTACTGTGCACAAACTTTAAGCTGTGGAAAACCTGAGAATGCTGTGTGCATTGGCTTGATGGAGCACATTTCCACACAGCCTCCAAGAGAATCCCAAAATTAATTTAAAATACTCATCACCAGCCGTGAACATCAGCGTTAAAACACACACAAACTCAAGCAGTGCGTGTCAGCGCTTAGGCTGCACAAGTAAAAGGAATCCAGATCCAAAATGGCACCACCGACGTAGGTGTGTCATTTGCGTGGCTTAAGTCGTGGCCTGAGGTGAAGATGGCATCAAAAGCGGACCTAAGCGTCAACACAGGCGTCCTGACACTGACGAGGCTGATGGATTCCCAGAAGACTGCTGTGCAGAGCTGACGCGAGTCACAGAACGCTGGACTCCCGCATAAAAGCAGAGCTGCCAAGCTGACGTGACTCCACATAGGACTGCCACGCAAGGCTGCTGTGGTTTCAGAATGCCTAACATGCGCAGCAAGGCAGGATAAAGAGCAGGCTGCCTCATGCGCACCATTCAAAAGATACAGCCATCCAACGCGCTGTACAAACCCAGTTATTCCTTCAAATTAACTCCAAAATCCATGGGTGTCCTCCGCTGGCAGCTCTGTCATAGCGTACCATGCAATAAAATTAAGGTTTCTTCAAATTTGATCCCAATTCAAGTACAATCCACTTCTGCATGTATAGGTCGCGAAGATCCAAACCAAAGATGGCACCACTCCTGTGCAGTCCGTATGTAGAAGATATCACTTGAGCACGTTGCCAAATCTGTAGTAAATTCAGTGAGTCCAGGAAGAAGTTTTAAAAGATTTATTAGGAAGACAGCACAGTACCTGCCTTCAATCAAGGCAGTCAACTCCCAAGTACCCACAATTCTAGATCCAGAACATTCGCAATGAAACTGACAGAACAATGACATTAGAAAGATAACAAAACCCTTTAAGAGAGCTGTAGCTGCCTCGGCGAATAATGCAGTCAGACAACATGAAGGAGGATATATCTTCATTTATTCCAACCCCCTGCCAGGCTTCCTAACACAGCGGCTCTTCCAGCAGAATGAATGCAACATTCCTAATTCCTAATACACACACAAGTAATCTAGAACATAGAACAATATATCTAAGGTTCTACAGTTACAAAACTAAATACAGAGCACTACAATACTACACAATCCCCCCTTTAAAAAAACGAAAACAATTTTAGTCGCAAATAAACATCTCCAAATTCTTGGTATTTTTTTTACAATTCTACCTTTCAAGGTTTTCACCACTTTAGTTTCACAACTATCTTCTTCTTGTGCATCATCACTACACACTTGTTGCGTACCCTCCTTGGAAATCTATTCTTGTTCCAATGTCCCATCAGCACCATAATTAGCAGGTTTCTCACAAACTGCAGGTTCATCAGAATCATTGCCAGAGTTAATGCCCCCATCAGAAGATAGGTCCTGACCATCCAACCACCAAAAGTTACCAGCACTGATCACACAGTCTTCACTTTTTCCACTCAAACCCTTAGCTGGTGCAAGACGGTTAAATGCCATACCTCACCATTGTGCAACAAAGCAGTATTATTCATCACTTTAACAACTCTCTTGGGTTCACTGAATCTACTCCCACCCTTAGCAATTGTTTTAGCACTCTTCACTCATACCCATTGTCCCTCACTTAAATGTGCTCGTCTAGTACCATGTCTGCAATCATAATAGTCTGTTTTTTCTTTGAGACTCCAAAATACACGTCCTTACTTCTTGAATATCACATTAAACCATTTCACTCTTCTTCAATCAACCTGGGTTCACTTTGGAATGAAGTATCCTACCTCTCATTAATGAAAAAGGGCTTTTACCAGCAGTACCATGATAAGTGGTTCTGTAAGCTCAAACCATTTTTTTTTATCTCACAGTCCCATGAGCTGCTTCCTTTATTAGCAAGTTGCAAAATACCTTTAATACTATGGTTCACTCTCTCAACAATACCATTCCCAGACGCCTTTAGGTATTTTTTCATTTAAGACAATTTGAACTGTACACCATTGTCGGAAAGAATGATAGCTGGAAAACCTCCCTTAGAAATATTTCATCCAAAAAATAAATTACTGTTTTTGTGTTGATCATGTCTACAACACTGACTTCCAACCACCTTGAAAAAGTATCCACAAGAACTAAAATATATTTGTATGCACTGTTTTGCCAATTGATAGGTCCCATTATATCCAGAGCAATTACTTCCCAGGGTAACTTTGGACACCCTAAAGAGCCTAACAGTGGGTTGAAAGTTTTCTGGGTTTTATCAGCCATCTCACACTTAACACAAAACCTGGCAAATCTTTCCATGTCCACTTTGGGCCACCAATATAGTTCCTTAAGTCTGTGTTTTGTGCATGTGATACCAGAACGACCTTCACGACAAAGATTGATAATCCTCTCCCGTAAATTCTTAGGAGGAATTACTTTATCTCCACATAAAACCAATGAATCACACACAATTCATTCCTAATCTCCCAAAAACCTGTGTGTTTATCTTTCAATAACTTCTTATCCATGCCACTCCAGCCATTCACAATCCATTCCTTTACCTCAAGTAAAACGTCAACAATATTTTCCGCTTCGATCCATTCTTCTGTACTAAAACTGTCCTGGGATCCGATACACATTCGCAACGGAAAACTCGTTCCATGGACTCTTGCCTATTTATGTCAGAGGTAAAGACATTCTACTGAGGAAAACTGCCGCAAAATGTTTTACTCCCTGTACATACTGAATGTTGTACATAAAATCCTGTAACCTTATAGAAAGTCTAGCAATCCTTGCAGTTTTTTGTTTTGGAGACATCGCGCCAGCAGTTCATTTTAAAATCTACCTTCTTTACTGTGTTTTTAAACTTAAATTTGCACTACTTGCAGATATTTAGACGCGCCACATTTTTAAACTGAATGTAATTACTTGAATTTGAATTGTTCTCTGTCACCCGATTCTTCCCGGTTTCTCGCTGTGCAGCCACGTAGCAATAGCCCGCATTCACTTTGGACAGCAGCACCTCAGCCTATCAGCTGGGCGGGGGGCGAAGTCCAATACTCGCCGCAGGCTTTAAATTCATGCCTGCAGCGTGGACGTGCCACTGTCGCGCCTAAGGCAAGCCCATCTGCGCCTGTCCGCGTCCGGACAAGGCCAGGGGCCTGTCATTATGGTCAAAAATTCTACTACTCGTCGACAGACCTCAAAGATATGGCCCCGCAAGACAGGCAACTTTACGATCCGTCTCTCTAGCTTAAGCTGGAAGAGTTAGGCCTCTTACATCCAGGTCAGGCGCTTGAGTTTTATAAGCAAAAGGATGTCTGTCAGGCTTCTAGCTATTTTACACCGCCAACTCTGGGGGAAAGCAACTTCCTGTGAAGGAACTGAATATAATGTATCTTAACACTCGTTCTGTAGATAAGCACCAACTAGAATTATTTAACCTCTTGGTAACTGACTCACCGGACATGTTTCTGGCTGAAACATGGCTAAAAGAGGAATCCACCCCGGATATCTTAGCTATAATTCCAGAAAATTTCTATCTTCTACAAACTAACAGGCCCTCAGGAAAAAGGGGGGGCGGGTGGCAGTTGCGATCAAAAAAGAACTGTCTTGTACCGCCATCTCCCCTTTAGAAATTACTCTAGTCGACAATCTTGTAGTCAAACTGGACTCTCCTACCAGTACAATGATATGTGTTCCACCTACAGCGATGCCATATTTTCCTAAAGTTCTCGCAAATAGCATTGCGTCCTTAACGGCGGATTATGCCAAAGTTCTGGTCATATGTGATATGAACTATTGGGCCAATGAGGCGGAAGGGGGAAAGGCAGCTAGGGAACTAACTGAGTCCCTTATCAGCCTAAACCTCACTCAACACATTCATACTCCCACGCACATCAAAGGCCATATACTTGACCAAGTATGGTCTATTAATCTCACCCTTCAGAACTTAGCGATCCTCCCTTGTGTATGGTCAGATCATCATACTATTAGTTTCTCTCTGAGTGATATGACTCTGCCCAAATCCTCGCTCTATCTAAAAGGCACTTCCAGAAATTGGAATCACATAAATATGAAATCTCTATGTGATACGCTGACTCAGGAGCAGCCCACAAATCAGAACAATATAGACAGCTTTGAGAAGGAGATTGCCAATTGGCAATTAAACGCTATTGACATCCATGTCTCTTTACAGGTCAAAACCTCTCGTATTAGGTGGCACGAAGCATCCAAATGGTTCACCACTGACTTAAAAACTATCAAACTCAGTGTACGTCAGGCCGAAAGGAAATGGCGCAACACCTACTCAACAAAAAATAGGGAGCAATACATTGTGAGCCTCATGGCATATAAAAAAGCCATTTTAGAGGCAAAAAGAGTATTTTTTACTAATAAAGTATTCAATTCAAATAACAGGACTAAAGATATTTTCAATATTGTAAAAGAGTTATCTAACCCTGATCGTGTGACCCCTCCCATCATTGCCACATAGAAACTATGCAATGATCTGAATTCCTTCTTTGTAGACAAAATAAAAAGAATACAAGAATCTGTACATTCTAGCAACAATGATGTAGAAGAACTATTAAGTAATACCAACTCTGCTTCCTTGGCCACATTTCCCTGCCTAAATAAAGAACTCCTCTCTGAACTCTTAAATAAAGTAAAATCAGGTTCCCCTAAGGAGGTATGTCCTTTTCATATATCAAAATCTATCTACTTGGCTTCCCCAGACACTATTCATGCCCTTCTGAATCTCTCCCTGGCCCAAGGAATTGTGCTGTCCGTTTTTAAAGAGGCAGTGTTATTCCGCTGCAAAAAAAGCAAGGCATTGATCCGCAAAAGCTAGATAATTACAGGCCTATATCTCTCCTTCCCTTCCCGGCTAAACTATTGGAGATGGACGTAGCTAAATCATTGAGCTCCTTCATAGAGGAAACAAATTTTCTAGACGCCCATCAGGCTGGTTTTCGTCCATCCCACTTCACCGAATCTGTTATACTCTCCGTCATGGACAATCTAAAAGGAAAGGCGGATGAGGATTGCACGCATGCACTGATTCTCTTAGACCTGTCTGCAGCCTTCGATATCGTTAACCATGACATACTGTTGGATCGTATCGCTGCGGCTGGCCTCAGAGGCGCTGCTTTGAGTTGGTTCCAATCCTTTTTAGAGGACCGTAAGCAATCAGTGTGGCTTTCACCCTACAAATCAAGTACTGTAAAAATGAGCTGTGGAGTTCCGCAGGGCTACTCGCTATCTCCGATTCTCTTTAATGTTTACATTTGCCCGCTCATAACTACTCTTCGTCAGATGGGGATCAAGATTTACAACTATGCTGACGATATGCAGCTGATCTTCACCATTGAAGAGTAAACAAAATCCGAGGAGTTTCTTAGAAACTCCATGCTATTCATCAAGACTTGGAAGAATAGCAATCAGTTAAAACTGAATTCAGAAAAAACAGAAATCATTATCCCCAAAAACAAACTCTTGCATTGGACTCCTGCACACTGGCCCCCAGAGTTAGGCTCTGCATCCACCCTGAAGACCACGATTAAAAGCCTGGGTATCCAGATAGACTCGGATCTCTCCGTGAGCACGCAGATTGGTTCGGTTATCTCTGCATGCTTTTTCCAACTCCAGAAACTGCGGAAAATCAGAAGATTTTTCAGCAGAGAGGCCAGCATCCAAATTACTATTGGCCTGATTCTATCAAAAATTGACTAAGGAACTGCGATGTATCTTGGCCTCCCGCAAAATCAGAAACACTGTCTGCAGATGATACAGAATCAAGCTGCCAGAATTATTTACCAACAAGACAGACGATGTCACATCAGACCGCTGCTGAAAGAACTTCACTGGCTCCCGGTGGAGCAGCGCTCTCGGTTTAAAACAGGTTGCATCCTGTTTAAAGCTATACATGGCATTGGTCCCAAGTATATATCTTCAAGAATTCTCAAATTCCTCCCCCGGCGTTCCTTAAGATCCATGCACATGAATCTATTGGTAGTCCCCAGATTCAGACGCAAATGGACAGGAGGGTCACGGTTTTCAATACTGGGCCCCTAATTTTGGAACTCCTTGCCTACTACCTTAAGACTCGAAACAGACTATATGCGATTTCGACACCGGTTACTCCACAACCAATTCCAGCGCCAAGAGACCTGCAGATGAACGTGCACTTTAGAAATTTAAAATAACATAACATCATTAATTAGACCTTCAGTAGTCAAAATTTGGTAAGAGGTTTGTGATCACAACGTAGTGTAAACTTCCTGCCCCATAAAAATTTTCTAAAATGTTCTAATGCCCACACACACGCTAATGTCTCTCGTTCAATGACCAAGTACCTTTCCTCAGTAGGCATGAGTGAGCGGGATGCAAAAGCAATCACAACCTCTTTATTGTAACCATCAACCTGTATAAGGATACTGCCCAATCCTCTACTGCTAGCATCAGTGCTAACAATAGTACATGACAGAGGGTCAAATCCCTGCAGATTCGGTGCTCTGCCAATGGCATTCTTAATTTCTTGAAAAGATTGCCGACAGGCATTATTCCAAACAAAAAAGTGCTTTGTTTTTAAGTAAAGATATCATAGCATAGGTTTTCTCAGAAAACTTCTCAACAAAGTTTGCATAGAATTCTGCTAGACTTAAGAAAGACCTGAGGTCATCTTTAGATTTAGGTGAGGGTGCATCAATGATAGCCTTTACCAGGCTAGCTTTAGGTCTAATACCAGAAGAACTGACTTCATGACCCAAATAGGTAACTTTCCTTTCAGTAAACTTACACTTTGAAATGTCTGCAGTCACACTTTTGTTTTGTAAAATGCACATCACTTCTCTCAACCTTTCATTATGGATTTTTTTGTTGGAGCCCATTACCAGTATATCGTCCTGAAAGAAAACAACTCCCTGCATATCACCAAACAAATCAGACATCAATCTCTGAAAAAACGCAGCTGCTGACACCAAGCCGAAAGGCATGGGGCGGAATTGAAAACAACCAAATGGAGTACAGAAAGCTGTAACTTCCCTGGTAGAAGGATGCAGAGAAATCTGCTGATATGCAGAAGTAAAGTCGATTGTGGAAAACCATTTCGCGTTTTTAGTTAAAGAGAGCATCTCATTAATCCTGCGTAATAGGAACTGGTCAACTATGATATTGTTGTTCAAATAACTCAGATCAACAGAGCCTGATCTTGCCATTGGCTCGTCTTGTGATCACAATGGGTGAAACCCATTCTGAAGCTTCAACTGGTTCAATTATGTGTGCTTCTTGCAAGCTCATTTTTAACCACATCTCTGACTATCAAAGGAATATGATGTACTTTATGAATCTTAGGGACAGCAGTAGGTTTTATGCGGATTTTGTGTGTGAAACCTTCAAGTTTCCCAATTTTACCATTGAAAACACTAGGAAATTCTTTTAGAACCCATTTGTTTGTTTCCTCAGCTTCGCATGTAACTAACACTTGCTCTGGACTATTAGGATCCAGAACAATATTCAATGCTCGATCCTTCCATCCTAAGACGGTCGGGCCTTCTGCAGCAACATAAAATTTGCAGGTGGCTCTCCTACCTTTAAAGTCGAAAATGAGTACCCTATATCCTAGCATATTGATTTTTTCCCCCGTAAAACTTTCTGGGTTGACATCAGTAGCTTCTAAAAAAGAATAACTAAATTTTCTTCCCAAACAGAGCGATAAACAATTGTGAAAGGAGATCCTGAATCGGCTGCCACCTGTAATGAAATACCACCAAAAGAAATTATACATAAGGGTTTGTTGCAATTTTCCCCACTAAGAATTAACACCACACTTTTTTTTTAAACACTATGGGGCAGATTTACAAGAAAGTGACTCAGTGCGGAACGCAGGCCATTTGGCTGCGCTGCACTGAGTCACTTTCAAAGCACAGGGATGCAACATATTTACAACAATATGTTGCATCTCTGTGCTTCCCCCTGCGCTGGCGCACAAACTGCTGCCATGCGCCAGCGCAGGCACCCTTGCACCATGGTGCAAGGATGCCTGTGTCGTGGGGAGATTGTTTTTGTTCAGGAAGGGTTCCCTTCCTGTACAAAAACAATCTGAAATGCCGTTTTTCAACCTATGTGTGCTCCATTAGCACACATAGAAGTTGAAAAATGTCACTGTTTCAATGATTGTTTATGTGCAGGAAGGGAACCCTTCCTGTACATAAACAATCCTTAGAGGTGATTTCCTCTTTCTACGTGTGCTACAGAATGCAGCACGCATAGAAAGAGGAAAAGAAAACGAGGAGAAATGAATACATTTCTCCTCGTTGCGCCTCCCTACGCCTCCCCTGGGGAGGCGTAGCATTCACACGCATTTCCAGGTTCCCATATTTACAAGGACAGGAAAAGTCATGCAGGGTGACTTTTCCTGCCCTTGTAAATATGGAGCAGTAACATGCGCCACCGGTACGACACAAAAAGTGACGAACCCGTGGCGTAAGGGGCTTGTAAATCTGCCTCCAAATTTGGATAGAGAACCTTCAGGAAGATCATCAGAATCATTTCCTGACAAATCTGAACCACTCTCTGTAAGGCAAGTGCCACAATGTTTCCTTCTGCCCTTCTTCCTACAAACTCTAGCAAAATGTCCTAAAATTCCACATTCCATACCCTTAGCTGATCTAGCAGGGCACTTGTCAAATCTAGCAGTATGTGAGGTACTACCACTTCGGAAGCACACAAAACCAGAAACATTTCCCTGACAGTTCCCATCTTTTCTAGAACTAAGTTTTGGACGAGCATTAGCATTCTTAGGAGTGTTCGTTTTCTCTTTTTTTCCATCAGAAATGTTCTTAACCAAAGAACAATCAGCTGAAGGAGTCACAGCTTTGGCGCATCTTTCAGAAAGCTCAGCTTTCTTTACTAAAGTTATTATGTCTTTAAGGCTTGACTCACCTTCTATCTGCAACCTCTCCTGAATCCTTTTGTTCCTTGTGCACATCACAATCTGATCTCTCACCATTTCATTATGTAGGTTTCCAAATCTGCACTTGATTGCTAAATTCTTTAGAACAGAGACATAGTATGCGATAGATTCATTATGCTCCTGCTTATGTTAAAAAAACGCATGACGAGAAACTGCGACACAGACTGTGGGTGAGTAGTGATCATCAAGGTGAGAAATAGCACTTTTGAACACATCAAAGTCGACGTCTCTTTCAGGTTTTTGGATCTGATTGTACGCTCTAAGACCTTCAGGACCTAAACAGTGTAATAGGATTTGTTTCTTTCTGTCTGGCGACATAATACAGCTGTTGTCTTCCAAGGTAGCAATATAATTTATGAAATATTCCTTCCATTTTTGCCATTTGACAGTTGGTTCACCTGGATTAGTAAGAAAATCCTTAGGTGTATTTAAATTTATGCTCACATTTAATGCGCAACTGGAATTAGTAGCACTCGAAGTTGTGCTTGCTGAATTGCCTCCCATGTTGTACTGAAAACAGTAAAAGCAATAGCACCAACGAAGAAGAGAAAGAAAGAAAAAGAAAAGAAACGGAGATAAAATTAATTCTGCTGTTACTCTTAGGACCTCAGCCGAATGTCCACAGCTGTGGAGTCTTAGCCGTGGACACAGCAACCACTTATTAGTAAATGTGAGGCATAAAGTTGCAAATAGAGCAGGACGCATAAAAACGAGTCCCAATCCAAAATGGCGGCACGTCAGGTCCCGCAGCGTGACCTTTACTAGTGCACGCTGATTTCAAGAACGTCAAACAGCACGGACAAAGGGCAATCAACCACGTCAAGCAGCGTGGACAAAGGTGCCTCCTGCGTTCAGAAACAATGGTGACAGGCTCAAGCAGCAACGGAAACTGCGAGCGCACCGCAGTCAAAAGGTAAACAATCACGGGGAGGGGGCAAAAGTTACGCTTGCGGGTGGGGTTATTTTAACAATTAAAGAAACAGAAAATACTTCACCCGCAAACAATGGCGAGGTCCTTCCAAATACGAGGAAGACTCCGTGGACGCCCTTAGTACATAAGTGAAAACGAAGGTAGCCAATGAAGTATTCGGCATCACAGGTTCGGCGAGGGGCTAAAATGACGATCATCGCTAAAAAGGTGTAGTAGCCTCCAGAGAATAATGCAGTCCAACAACGTGAAGGAGGATATATCTTCATTTATTCCAACCCCTGCCAGGCATCCTAACACAGCGGCTCTCCCAGCAGAATGAATGCAACATTCCTAATTCCTAACACACACACACACACACACACACACACACAAGTAATCTAGAACATAGAACAACATATCTAAGGTTCTACAGTTAACCGCTTACATACAAAACTAAATACATAGTACTACAATACTACAAGATCCCACCTAAAACTATCTGTAATGCACAAGAACATGCAACACACCTTTATTGTGAGATATGACAGGATGCAATAACAGAAAGCTCACAGAGAGGCATCGATATACCGGTTGGGTTTCATCCTATGGGAAGAACAGGATTTTAATTTACATGTTTTTTAAGCCACACTCTTATTTGCACTGAGCCACACCTCTTGCAATGGAGACCTGTTATGCTTTTTAGCCATACCTCTTTTAGAGACCCTCCTACTTTTTCACCCAGGCAGTCACCACCAGAGCTGTATAACGATGAGCTTTGCTGGCTCAGCGCAGAGTCAAGCACCTCTTTGATGCACCTGCAGTATGTAAAGTGAATTCATTTAACCATATTTTTCTCTAAGTTAGTGCGTTATTTTTAGACAACACAGCTCAGAAAAAGAGAGGAAAACCTCATGGGTGTCATCTGGAGGCAGTCAGGGGTCTAGCTTGCTTCCTGCTACTCGTGGCACTTTCTTTGCGACCCCTGGCCTCAGAGGCAAACGTTTTGCCCCCTCTGAGGCCAGGGGTCGCAAAGGAAGTAGGTAGCAGGAAGCAAGCTAGAGGTTGATGGAGCATGTATTTTGTAATAAAATCTGCTCAATGAAATCCACCTGTCAGGTGTGAAAATAAATACTAATGCTTGGAAAGCGAGAACTACTAATGTTAACAGAAATTAGTGTACAACGTGAGAAATGTGCAAAGGTACGATAATATGCCCTATTTTAGTTAGACAAATAAAGACACAGTAAGGACTAAATGAAAGTAATATAGTTTACAGTGGCGGCTCCTCCATAGGGGCGTTTGGGCGTTGCCCCACTGCTTTCTGGCAGTGCAAGAAGCAGAAACATAAAATGGTAAAAACTACCATTTTATGTTTCTGCTTCTCGCGCTGCGAGAAAGCAGAAGTGCCTGGTTGTGGGAGGGCGGTCCTGCTCTAGGGTAGGGGGGGGAGTGGCTTGCCCACTGTTGTGGGTACTGACTGTTTGGTCGGCCCTGGAGCCGCCCAAACAGTCAGTACCCACAATAGTGGGTAAGCCACTCCCCCCTTGCCCTCGAGCAGGACCGCCCACTCTCCCTTTTTCCTACATGGAGAAAATGGCGCTGCTGGGGCGCTCTCCTGCAGCGCCTCACCAATCACTTGAGATTGTCTCCCATGTTAAGTCCCGGCCGGCGGCATCATGACTCGCGGGCCGCGACTAGCAGCGTGAGCGTGACCAATCACCACACAGCAGCCTCGGAGGAAGCGCGGGCTCGAGGGAGAAAGAACGACTATCGTTACCAGCTCTACCAAAGGGGATGATGGACGGAGCGCTTGAGCAAATCAAACACTCACCCCCAGTCAACTGATCTGGGTTTAATCCAACATCATTCTTTAGCTCACTCCACCACCCCAGTTCAGACATGGCCATATGCAAATCAGTCTGACCCTGTGCCTCATGGGAACAGTCCAGCACCGAACTGCCAAGCCAAGCCAAGCTGGCTGAGATTTGGGGAAGAAATCCTGCACGGCGCAAGCTGGAAGTTAAGTACGTTACTGTGTAGTGTTTCGGTCAATGTGCTGCGCCGGCTTGTGAAGGTATTGTGGCCCCATATGGTGCTTTAAGCATGGTAATGTTAATTTGTTTGCCGTGACGTCTTTTTGTCTTTCATTGCCCATTATCGCTACACAAAAAGGTGCAATTAGCATTTGAAATAGCAACTCCGAGCGCCGACAGGTTGAGAATTCTTCAAGAACTCTTCGCAGCCTTCCCTCTCTTTCCTCGGCCTGGCGTTCTCCTTCACGGCTTTCCTCCAGCAGAAAGCATCTGATAGGGCAGAATTATTGTGGACAATCAGCCTGTCTGTTGTGGCCCCAAAAATCCGATTTCTTGCTTCTCGTTTGTCCGTATTTATTTTTCCCTCTTCTTTTCTATGTGTGAATTATTTCCGCAGTCGTCTCTAAAGAGGGAAAAATAAATGTCCGTTTCCTGCTCCACTTCTTGTAAGATACTTGTGAATATTTGCTTCCAAGACACGTTGATAATGTGTAAACGTGCAATTTCTGAAAGCCTTTTTTTAACATGGACATGTTTCAGACAAAAAAGTTTGCTGTGCACAGTGCTTTATAAACATGCAGCAGCTTTCCTCAGATTTTGAACTACAACTTTGTAATTGCTCTCGCTGTCCGGTGTCCAGTAGGGGCTCCCTTGCCTCTTGCTAAGTGCTACTGGGGGAAAGGTGAGCATTTCAGCATGAATGAATTCTTGTCTTTATCCTGCGTAAGTGCGAGAACACCTGAGGCTTTATAATCTTTAAATCACAATGGTGTTGTTGTCAGTTATGCCAGATAGATAATCACACTTATTGGGAAACGTGTGTGTGGTGGGGTAGGGTGGGGGGGGGGGAGGTGGAGGTGGAGGCTTTCTGCTGCTAATCAAGCTGACGGGATTAAGGCTAGAATAAAAGAGCTGATTTCCTTCACCGTGATGAGTGCTCGGCAGCTTTCTGCTTTGTCTCTCTTTTCAGCTGCACTTATTGGGCTCACATGAAATATTGTGTTTATATTAACTGTGTAATCGATTGAATGAAGTGGGGTGTCAACGGCGAACCTGCACGGTGTTTTGCGACCCATTTTCATTCCATATTTGCAGCGCTTATCTTAAACTCTATTTTCCAAAGCGCTAATAACAAATTAATTATCACGCCTAATTGTTCCGGTCAGAGCCTGTTTAGTTTCAGAATATGGGTGATGGGGAGAGGAGGAGGTGTCGATGCTCGCATCTAAGACCTAATTGATTGGAGTTTTGGGAAAATGGGGCTTTGGAAATTGTGCAAAGTTCCCATGTGTGCCATAAGATTCGATATGCTGTATTTTTGTTGTGAAGCTGGACACTGCCTAAACATTCTATGTGTAACTCAGAAACCGTCATAAATTTGTAATGTAAATATTCCAGAAGCTGCGAAGAGCGAATTAAAATATTAACCACAAATCTGTCATTTGTGAAGACGGATGGCGTGCTGCAACGCATGTCACGAGACTCTTGTGAAAATGGCATATGGATTTACAGAATCGGTTATGTTTGATGTCTGACGGCACACACTCATCTGATAAGATATAAACAGTCTGCACTGTGTTGAGTGGTCTGCATTAGTACATGTGTGTACTGGGTTGATTGTGTGTGTTGACTGAGTGTGTGGTGTTGTGTTATCCCTGCCAGCGTGTGTCTGCTGTTTTTGTCTGCGTTTGTGTGTGCACGCAAGGAGTCTGTCCGTTGGCTGGAAGTTAAGGAGTTTTCCTTCTTGGAGGGAGTTGTTGTCTGGTCTGCTACTGCTCGCGATCTCTAAGTAGTTGGGTTGGCTCACTTCACTCGCTTACGATGTAAAACTCAGCCCCTAGTTTTATGCCTCACCACTTTGAAATGTCACCAGCCGCCACTGATAGTTTACATGTATTTTCTAATGTGTCATTCTGTCTCCCTTACTGCAGAAATTAAAACGACAAGGGAAAATGCGTTATTCTTCGTGAAAGTATAGTGTGGATTTCTTTAGAATTAATTCTCTCTTTTGCAAAATAAATGTAGGCCTCAGAATACTAGGGGATGTGTTCAAGTACTCCTGTCCCGTGATTTGTAACACAATGCTGTCCTTAGCTGCAGACCTTCACATGTTACGAGTTGTTTCCTAGAGTGTAGATATTAGCCTAATTCTGTCTGAAATTATTACGTTCTTTCCTGTTTGAGTGAGAGTAGAAAGATGTTCGAAAGTTACTGTTTCATTAATTAAATACATTTGTAACTAGGTTATTTCCTCTTCCTCCTAAGGAAGTTGTATACAAAGAGTGTTCAGAAATTATGGTTAGGTCATTGTTAGAAGACCGCCACACCATCGTGTTTAGCCAATGAAAATGTTTGTAGAAGATAGAAAGTGTAACAATTTAGCCAAGGAAAGGAAGTAGCAATGTATAAAGACCTTCGTGGGAAGGTGCTCATCGGCTTGTTCTCAAGACTTCTGGGGACTTGTCCTGCGTTCATGGTGTGCTGCATGCCGTGCCGATTCCTGATACTCTGGCTGGCATTCCTGCTGAACCATGGTGCTGCCTCCGCTATTCCTAACGGCCGTGGAATAGTTTTCCTACTAATGTTCGCTGAGCATTAGAATTTCCGTTTTTAGGTGAAGTATTTTCACTGCTGCTGTGTTCTTCTCTTATTCTCACTCTTCTTTTCATGATGAATCTGTAATTGTGATTTGATTCTGTTATGCAGTTTTGTGATACTCTGTAACATTAGTGAACCTAATAATGTCGTTCTATTTGGACTTTTGTGATTGACAATTCACTAATCTGAATAACAAAAGTGATAATCAAAAGAAAGGTGTTTGTCTTTATTCATGGGATAGAATAATATTGCCTAATAATTGATTTATGTTGTTTAGCGCATTTCCTTCATTCTAGGTCCTCATGGGGAAATAGCATTTCCGTGGTTTCAATTACACAGTCCCTTTTAACTCTACCAAAGATTTGTCGGAGGACCTTTGTTACGATTATCAGAGAAATAATGTCTTATGGGCCCGACATTATAGTTATGTTATTGTAGTTATTATAGTGTATGGTGTGGATGGTAAGTGATGTTATTATTTCCCACCCGCTTCCGCTACATAAGTTTTGGTAGTTGCATCGGATGGTTAGTTAGATTAAAATGACTGTGTTTTTGAAAAGACGGAGTTAACAGACTGACTTAGACGTTGATATATTTGTTGAGTCTGTACCTTTGTGTCACATTGAGGTTTGTTGAATCTCAATGGAATTGACGAGTCAGTCGTTGGCCTGAGATCCCGGGATAAGCCTACGGGCTGTCTTAGTGTGGCATACACTAAGCTTTATGTGAGTTGTCTGCTGGTAATACGGTATTAGGCGGTCGTCGAACTGAAAGTATCGTACAGGGAACTTTGTTGAATGAAGTAGTGGAGGGTTTATTTGGGTCACTTCAGAAGCCCAACTGGAGAAGTCCAGAGAATTTTCCGCTTGTTAGAGAGCAAATAAAAATCACCCTGGTCGAGGTTTTATTGCTGGAGTGGAAAGATCTCTCTTAGAATATGTACTAAATACTTTCGAATTTTCTCTTAGTGGAGCAGACAATTTGTGCTTTATGTAGTTTGTTCTGTTAGTAAAGAATTAAAGACGTTGATGCTGATTTTGTAAAGGGAGGGTCAGTAGAAGGAGTAGAACTGACGTAAAAGGTGCAGCGCTGGTATTGGTCAGTGGTGAGAATACGTCACCAAAAGTGCTGCGCTGCTTTTGGATAGTTAGTGTGAGCCGCGCTGAAATTGGACAGCGAAAATAACACCGATTGGAAGTAGAAAAACATAACACGGAAGTGAGGTTTGTAGATTTATTCACTAATACGGGCTTTAGATTTGAGAAGAAACATGAAAATAATAAGATTGTTAAAAACTCTATTTAGTAAGGATCAACCTTTAGTAATTAGAGAATGAACTCCGATAGCTCCAGACGGATCGCCCGCAGCATTTATGGCGATAGAAAGGGGATTTCATACTTGTACTTGGTTAGAAAATTGGATGAAATAGACAGAACAAGATGGTAATTTAGCATTTCCAGAAAACTGTACTTTTGATACCAAAGTTTTAGAAAATTTGAGGGGACGAATGAATGATTTGAGTTCAAACCCAAGACCTATGCAGTACGAAGCTCTTGAAGAGTGGGATTACGAAGCATACAAAAGAGAAAGAGATAGACAGCAAAATAGATATAAGAATACAGTGAGCAGATACTCAGAAGCAAAGTGGGATGCTCACAAGAAAATGTGGAGAAGAGGTACTATTATAGAAACAACTGAATTATTCCCTGTTAGAGAGGCTGAAGAGACTGAAGGGGGAAAGTGTAGAGAGAAAAAGAAAAATTCTGAACCACAAGGATTAAATGCTAGTGCAGATGATATTGAAGAGGATTTCCTGAATTAATTATTGATGAATAGACCTCCTCCATATCAAGAGGAACAGATTAGTGCGAATGTGAATGTTCCGAGTGTTTCACCAAATGCTCCTTTAATACAAATTGAAGAACCAGTGAATAGGCTACCTAATAATGAAAGACAGATCCAAAATGGAAGTAGAGAAGAGTCAGTGAGGATGAAATCGACAATAAATCCAGATGTTTTGTCAGTTCCAGTAACGATTGGCCCAATAGTTCCAGTGTACAATGAGGGGCAGAGACTTGCTCAAGTGCATGCTTTAACGGTTCCAGTGAGGAGTAATGAGCATTCTCATTCAGATTACAGAGAATTAACTGGAGTTTATGGAAATAATATTGTGAATGTGAGTGAAGATTCAAGAGAGATGAGACATTCAAATGACATTTCAGAAAAGACGAATGTAACTCCTAGACGAAATATACTATTAGACCCAAAGAAATTAATACAGACTGATAGGAGAACAAATCAACAGACACCTAACAGGTCAAGAAGTGCTACAGGTGAAGATGCACAGAGATCAGTGGGTCCATCGCCAGAAGAATTAGATGTGTGGATTAGAGAGATTGCACCTGACTGTAGTGGGCAAAATAGAGTATATATAGATGTGAGCAAATTGAAAGGAGATTTAGAAGAAATGATTGGAGGTACTATTAGTCCTGAAAGATTGAGCAGATATCAGGATGATGAGTTATTATTTTTATGTAAAAATATTACGAGAAAAGCAAGAGGCTTACATGAGACCTTTACAGAAGTTGCTCACATGTATGGAGTTGACATTGAGAAGTCGAAAGCATTACAAAATGACAGATAGATTGGATTTTACAGACAAAGATTTAGAGAATCTGAATGTTTCAGGGAAACAATTGCAGATTAAAGAGTTGATTAATACAGTAAGACGTTGGGAGAATTAGACAGATGGAAGGGAAGATGGCCTAAAAAGAAGGAAGATGAAAATGCAAAAGCGAATGTTGCTTTGCCATTGTATCCTGTGAGAGAAGCTGAAAAAGAACCAGCAACAGTTGATGCTGCCTCAGCATATCCAATGAGAGCGGTACCAGGAGGTGGTATGGTTCATATTCCTTGGTCAAGACAAGACATATTGTCATTTACAAATGATTTCCCTCGGTCGAGAGAAAAGCCTGTTGAGTGGTATAGGCAAGTAGAAAGATTTGTGAAAGTCTCAAAAGTCTTGTGGGTAGACTTGGATGGTCTTTTTGATATTGTTGTTCCAGCAGATTTGTGGATTGAGTGTAAAATTGCTGTAGATTGGCCCAATAAAGAATATCCAAGAGATCCAAAAACAGGAGCACCCTCGGAAGACGTTATGAAGAAGTATAATCAGGTTATTACATATTTGAAGGGAAAGATTTCTCCAAAAGAAACAGATTGGGTAAAGATTGATAGAACGACTCAAGAATTGAAGGAATCGGTACATGCATATTATGAGAGGCTTCTTCAAGTGTTTAAGCAATTTAGTGGTATAGAAAATATCACAGAAAAAGATATGGGACATTTTGTACACAGGTTCATGTATGGATTGAGACCAGAAATAAGTGCTATGATTCAGCAGCATTTAATTTGTTGGCAGAGTAAAACAATCGATGAAATACTTCGATATGCAAAATATTGTGGACACGACATAGAAATGAGACATAAAAAGTTGAAAGAGAAGTTGATGGTAGCACAAATGAAAATGCCAAAGAAAGGGGGTTGTCTAAATGCAGATTTGGTTGAGAATGGTCAGACTACTACCGGGATGAAAGGTGTAGTTACAAATGGCAATACTGTGACGCAAAAGATCCCGATGGGTCAGGGAAGAGGTAGAGGTAACTTTGGTGATAAAGAAGATTTGAAGAAGAAATATCCTTGTTACAATTGCGGAAAATTTGGACATTGGAGACGCGAGTGTAAAAGTATGATGAATAATACAGGTCAGACTGGAAATTATGATCAAATGCAAGTGCAAAATCAAGGTTACCAGAATCAGATGAGTCAAACTCAAATGGGTCAAGAACAAAATCAGAATACATTAGTACAAGTGCACAATAGAGGTCAGGCTTTACAAATACCACAGGCTCCTATGCCAAATCAGGATGTGAATGGTCAAATGCAAAGGTACAATGCGAATGTGGGTTATCAAACAAATGGTCAAATAAATTCAAATGTACAGGTGCCTGAGGGGGGAGGAAGAGTGCATTCTTGGCGCATCTCTGGAGGTAGATCAGTCCGGTCCCTATGTGGATGGCGAGGTTGATGGTAATGCTATCACCTACTTGTAGATACTGGTGCTACCCGTTCCACTTTGAGAACTGTGGAGATTCCAAACCTACCCCTCTCGGGAGAAAGTATCCGAGTTGTAGGAGTATCAAATAAATTGATCAAAACACCAATAACTAGACCTATGAAGGTTCAAATTGGTAATTTCCAAGAATTGCACAAATTTGTTGTTTGTGACACAAGTCCGGTTAACCTATTAGGTAGGGACTTATTTTGTAAGATGAACTGTTCCATCTATTGTACCCCAGATGGAATAGCATTTCACACAAAAGACGAAGATGTCATATTCAAAATGTCAAGGCAGGGAACAGAAGTGAATGAATTGTTTCCATTACTTACAGCGAATGATTTGCCTATCGAGTTGAGAGAGACAGTGTTGACGGATGTATGGGATTTTACAGGAAAAGATATCGGATTGATGAAAGGAGTAGCTCCGATTCAGATTACAGTAAAGCCTGATGCAGAGTTTCCAAAAATAAAACAGTACAAAATGAGTCCTGAAACGATTGCGGGAGTGACACTTGTGATCGATATGCTGATTGAACAAGGAATTTTGAAAGAAATCCTTGAAAGTCCATGCACTTCACCTATAATGGGAATTCGCAAACCAAACGGGAAATATAGGATCGTACAGGACCTGAGAAAGGTTAGCCAAATTGTTATACCTTGTTGTCCGATTGTACCAAATCCTGCAGTGATTTTATACCAGATTCCATGTGATGCAGAGTGGTTCTCAGTAATCGATCTGTGTCAAGCATTTTTCTTGATACCCTTGCACCCGATAGCCAATATTTATTTGCATTCCGGTTCGGAAACTGTTGCATGGATTCTGCACATACACAGAACTATGCGCAGGAAAACAGGACCTCAATGAATAGGGGTGTACCAACCTACCACATCAGCACCCACAATCCCAAACCGACTAGCTATAGTGTCTCATTCGTTCTCCTCCAAATATCGCGGAGCTACAAATGATTAGACAACCCAGAACACAACACTCCCGACTCTCTCAGGAATCGCGGGAGCAAGACATACTCTTTCGCTCACTCACTCATACCTGTCAACAATGAGAATAAGCAGAGTCACTGAAATAGTTCAAAATGTTTATTTTAACTATCGTGCTCTACAATACAGTATATGTGCCACTACTAGCAGCAAAATGCATAAACTCAGCACAGTTAGCATTGTTACAATTCCATAGAATACAAGGGGAGAAGTCATTTTATAAAGACTGTGGAAATAAGGGCCTATAGGCCTGACCACCCTCCCCTTGACTAGAAGAAGTTTATTTTATAAAAAGGATGATCGCTGGGCTTTGACAGCAGACCCCATACCTTAAAGCCTGGATGTAAGATTTACATCATAGGAACAGCAGAGCTCTTCTCCATGGACCGGCTTTCTCCAAGTGTGTTGAAACAACATGCAACAACGTAATATCAAAGCACGAGTCTTCAGTACTGCAGCTGTGTGTAGCATGTTATGTCTAGGTGCTAGGGACTGACCAGAACAGAACAAGGGGCATTGTTTATCGACCTTGCATATCGTGTTCAGACTAAACTCCAGGAAAGGCAGAGAACACGAAAGGCAACCCGTTCTCATGTGAAGGGCACAAACAAAGTCTTGCAAAAACAAAGTCATGTAGTAGCGTGCGCAATAGCAGCATCATGGCAGCGAAGCTCATGCTAACTTAGCAATGTCGATAATGTGCCTAAGAACCATATAACAAAACCGTGTTTTGGCATGGTGCCGAGTCCCTCAAGGGTATACAGAGAGTCCTTCTATCTTTAATCAGATATTGAAGAAATGTTTGGAGTTATTGGTAATGCCTAAAGATTCAGTCCTAGTACAATATATCGATGACCTATTGGTGGCATCGAAAACGAAAGAAGACTGTGTGACAGATACAATTGCCTTACTGAACCATTTGGCAGTAGGTGGGCATAAAGTGTCACCGGCAAAATTACAGTTTTGCAAAAAAGAAGTACTATATTTGGGCCATATCATTGAAAAAGGAGTTTGAAGAGTTTCTCAGGATCTGATCAATTCTGTCATGCGAATGAATCCGCCAAAAACACAGAAAGAAGTTTGGATATTTTTGGGAATGGTCGGATATTGCAGGCAGTGGATTATGAATTTTTCACTGATTGCCAAGCGATTACAAAAGTTGACACACGAAGATGTGACAGATCCAATACACCTTGATGTGGAAAGCATGAAGGCGTTTATGGTGTTGCGAGACAGTTTATGTCGAGCACCAGCATTGGGAATGCCAGACTTTGATAAAGATTTCGAGTTGTTCTGTAATGAACGTGATGGTTGTGCATTGTCAGTTCTAACACAGACACACAGAACAGCACGAAGGCCAGTGGCATATTTTTCTGCCACTTTGGATCCAGTCGCTGCAGCTCTTCCAGGTTGTTTAAAAGCAGTTGCTGCTACTTGTATGAGTCTTCGAGCAGAGTGAGTCGATTGTGATGGGACATGCTTTGAAAGTGTATGTGCCACATTCAGTTGAGATTTTGTTAACACAAACTCGCACTCAATACCTTACGAGCAGTCGGTTAACAAAATATGAGCAAGTGATATTGGGAGCAGAGAATGTTACTGTAGCAAGGTGTACAACCTTAAATCCTGCAACATTACTACCAACTCCAGGATGTGAAGTGGTTTTGGATGAAGCAGATCATGATTGCTTGGATGACTGAAATGTGCACTAAACCAAGACCTGATATCAAAGATACTCCATTGGTCGAGTCAGATGTTGTTCTGTTCGTGGATGGATCATGTTTGAGAGATTCAGAAGGATGCTTACGAGCTGCATATGCAATTTGTACAGTGGCAAATGTAACTGAAGCATCATGGTTGAAGAGAGTGAGTTCTGCACATGTGGTGGCTCTTACTAGAGCTTGTTGCTTAACAAAGCAAATGAGAGTTACAATCTATACTGACAGCCAATATGGCTTCGGGGTTGTCCATGATTTTGAGCAGTTGTGGTCTAAACGTGGATATTTGACCTCTTCGGGTTCACCAATACGAAATGGAGAGTGTGTAAAAGATCTACTAATGGCACTACAATTGCCGGCACAAATTGGGGTGGTGAAATGTTCAGCACATCGTTCTAGTTGTGAATACGTCACACTGAGTAACAGATATGCTGATGAGATTGCACGATTTTGTGCTTTGAATACATATTCGATTAATGTGGATCAACAAAATGAACAAATTGGTCAAACAGAATGCAATTTAATGTTCTCATCTGTTGAAACATGGGATGAAGTGAGAGAGCTTCAGGAAGAAGCAGATGATTCAGAGAAAGATGGTTGGGTCAAGGCAGGTTGCACCCGCAGAGCAGATGATGAGGTGTGGATTTACACGGATGGCAGACGAGTAATGCCAGATAGTCTATTATCGCAGATGGCAAGAGTTTTCCATGGACCAACACATATAGTCAGAGATGCAATGATTAGGTTGTTTCGCCAAACAAGGTATAACCCCATATTTAGGGTTATTGCAGAAAGCCTCTGTTAGAGGTGTGTGATATGTCAGCAACAAAATGCAGGAAGAAAAACAGTGGTAAGCATGGGACGAATTGGAAAGGCTGCAGGTCCTTTTACACGCATGCAACTTGATTTTATTGAAATGCCTCCTTGCCAAGGACTGAAATATGTTCTTGTGATTGTCTGTCTGTTTTCTCGTTGGGTTGAAGCTTATCCAACAAGGCGTAATGACAGTTTAACAGTTGCTAAATTGCTTCTCAGAGAAATAATACCTAGATTCGGTTTTCCAGTCTCTTTGGAATCAGATAGAGGAACACATTTTAATAATGAAATAATTCGGATGATTTGTGCAGCATTACAAATTGAACAAAGGTTGCACCGTGCCTATAGACCTGAGGCATCAGGAGTAGTGGAACAGGTAAACGGCACAATTAAATCAAGATTGGCAAAAGTTTGTGCATCCACAACACTGAAATGGCCTGACGCACTTCCATTAGTGTTAATGAGCTTGAGAAGTATTCCAGACAAAAGAACAGGACTGTCCCCTCATGAAATTGTGATGGGCAGGGCTATGAGACAGCTGACAGTCCCAGCAAATCAGCTAATGAACATAACTGATGATTTGGTACTGGATTATTGCAAAGGATTGGCTGATGTGGTACGTTCTGTGTCTCACCAGGTTGGAGAAGTTGCAACAACAACACAGCAAGAACAAGGACATGACCTGTGTCCTGGAGACTGGGTCGTAGTGAAAAAACACGCGAGGAAGAACTGCCTAGAGCCACGTTGGCACGGGCCTTATCAGATAATACTGGTGACAACTACTGCAGTCAAGTGTGGAGGCTTGCCGAACTGGATTCATGAGAGTCACACACGAAGAGTCCCAAATCCACTTGAAAGAGAAGAACTTGCAGAAGAAGATCGTCAGGAACAAAGAGACGTTCCAAGGCAAGTTGAAAACGAAGTAGAGTGGGTACAAGCTACTGGGACAAATGAAATTGATGCAGTCATTGTCAATGCTGAGAATGAAGTGATCCCTGCAGATAACAACAAAGAAAAAAGGAAAAGAGAGACATTGAAAGAAAGCACAGAAACAATTTCAAGTGAAACTGAAAATGAAAATGGGAAAAGGACAAAGAATGATGACAAGTGGCCAAAAGGAGTAAAAAGAGTAAAATACACTCTTAACAGAAAAGTACCAGAAACAGTGACTGAAATATCGAGCCAATCAGAACAGAGTGAAGCAGAAGAAGATCGAGAACGAAGGACAAAGAGAACGAAAGTACCAAATAGAAAATATACAGCACCTGAATGGACATACTTGGTGACTACTTCTTCAAATGAATGGGAGAGTTTCTAGATTTCTGTTCAAAAAGCAGTTGCTCGTACAAGCCACCCTAAATTAACTGTTTTTTTTTAAAAGGGTGCAGAAAAAGAGAGAGGAGATTTATGAAAATAAATGAAGAAAAGCTCAGAAGAAATAAAAAAGTGTGTTGAAGAGCTGAGGGATCAAGAAGTGTGGGGTACACAAACTAGAACTAGTCTAGCGAAATTAATGATTTTGTAATACTTTTTAGTTAAAAAAAATTTGAATAATTTTTGAGAAAAATAAATTTTTTCATTAGGACTAAGATTTTTGACTAATCCTTGATTTTTCCAAATTTATTGGAATTAGAATGGATAGAATTAGAAATGAGACTGGTAATCAGAAACATAGATCATCTAGGCAAAGGTGTTTTAACATGTGTTGTTCATGTGTCCTTGTGACAATGTTTGTATAGTTGGTATTAATATTTGAATTACCACGTTTTATGTTTATTAATGTAGCCAATACTACGTCAACTAATAATAATGAGCATTTAATTATAGATACCAAAAGAGATCTGAGAGAAGATCGAGAAACTAACATCTAGGAACTAACTGGAAATGTACTTCATGCTGACAAGTCTATTAATGAATTCTCGTTAAATGTGTTTACTAAATTCCTTTATGAGTACGTTGATGTTATGGATGCAAGAGATTGTTATGTGTGCATGCAGTTACCCTCGTCTGTGTCTGGAGGGGTGACATACCATCATCTACCACTAACTTATGGTATTTCGTGTAGTGTACTAACAAGTTTATTTTATGGAAAGGAGTCATTTCAATACTTCTATTCAAATTATGATCTGATATTTTCAGAAGTTCCTATTAGAAAGAATATGAATATAGTATATAGTGCAAGAGATGCGGAATATATGGGAGATCTTTTCCACACTACTAAAAGAATAGATACAGTATACGCACACCGTAACAACCTTACGTGTAAATTGCACAGCGTAGAGATAGAATTTATTAACAGTGGAGGATAGGCGTAGAGATTTTAAAAGAGGGCTGTAGAACAGAAGAGTAGAGAACCACCATGGGCATATAAAGAAGATAATTATAAAAAAGGTGAGACTTTCGTTGCAATGACCTTAGATTGGCCTCATAGAGGAAAGTTTGCTTGCTTAGACAGAAAACTGAATATAATAATCATTTTGTTGGTTCCAGTGAATGTGAGCATATATTTCTAATTACAGAGGGCTGGGGATTAAGAGGAGGAACTGATCCTGTGTTCCCTGGTGTCTATTTTGTGTGTGGTAAAAACGCCTACTATAGGTTGCCACCACATTGGTATGGGTGTTGTTATATGGGTATTGTTTTCCCTAAAATTTATCATGTGAATGATAAAACTGGAACCAATGAAAAAAGTCTAACACGTGTTAGAAAGGGTTTGAGTGTTGCAGAAATTGTGGGAGACATTTTTGGAACATTAATACCTTTAGTTGGGGTGATTCTAAATTCACAGAAGCTTCGAAAATTGTCTACTGTGGTTGACCGTTTATCAACAGATACTGCAGGTGGGTTTCTGATGGTTGATACAAAAATGGTTGCTATGAGAACTATGGTTTACAGAATAGACTTGCCCTAGATGTAATATTGGCAAAAGAAGGCGGAGTCTGCAGTATGCTGAGAATTCAACAATGTTGCACATATATTCCTGATAAAAGTAAAGATCTGGAATGTTATATCAGCAGCAATACTCATTTGCATGAAGATTTGGCAAAACTGAAGGTTGATGGTGCTTGGGAGAAACTTGGTAAGGGTTTCTCTTCTATAGGTAATTGGTTTACTACATTTGCTAACAGCTTATTAGGGAGGATACTAACTCCAATAGTTGCAGTGGATGCTGGCATAATAATGATATTGTTGCTTTATAAATGTTGCAAAAATAAGACTAAAGAGGTTAAAATGAAATCTAGAAAAGAAAGCGAGAAGAAATAGAAATGGAAGACCGAAAGGGTGCTTATTACAGTGTCATGCGAGATTTAGAGGGTGTTAGGTTAAAACAAATGAGAATGAATGAAACTGCATTCTAGAAAAATTTATATCAGATAGTAATCTGATATGGGTGGTTGTGATGGTTTCTGAAACCATCAGATGGGAGATTGATGGAGTATGGATTTTGTAATAAAATCTGCTCAATGAAATCTACCTGTTAGGTGTGAA
>CAWUFW010021896.1:0-108987 GCA_963921515.1 Calotriton arnoldi
CGCTGTACTGACTGTTTATCAGCCAGGACAGAAGGTGTGGGTGTTGGAGCCAGTGGCCCCAGCAGCTCTCCAAGACAAATGGAGTGGACCCCATACCATTGTTGAACAGAATGGTGAGGTTACCTACTTAGTAGACCTAGGAACACCCAGGAGTCCCCACAGGGTTCTCCATGTCAACAGGTTAAAACCATATGTGGACAGGGCAGACATGGGATTGCTCATGGCTACTGATGAGGACAGGAGGAAGAGAGTGACCCACTCCCTGACCTGCTCTCACAGAACCCTGATGATGGGTCAGTGGATGGTGTAGCCTTGGCAGCCAGCCTCACTACCCAGCAGCAAACTGATTGTAGACAGGTGCTCAATCAGTTCAGACACATGTTCTCACTGACTCCAAGTCAGACCACCTGGTGCACTCATGAAGTGAACACTGGGGACAGTCTGCCTATTAAAAATAAGATTTATAGGCAACCTGACCATGTCAGGGACTGTATCCGGACAGAAGTCCAGAAAATGTTGGATTTGGGAGTTATTGAACCCTCAGATAGCCCTTGGGCTAGTCCAGTGGTCCTTGTGCCAAAACCTCACACCAGTGGTGGGAAAAGAGAGATGAGGTTTTGTGTGGACTACAGGGGTCTCAATGCAGTCACTAGGACTGATGCCCATCCAATACCTAGGGCAGATGAGCTAATAGACACTTTGGCATCAGCCAAGTATCTAAGCACATTTGACCTGACAGCTGGCTACTGGCAGATCAGACTAGCTGATGATGCAAAGCCAAAAACAGCATTCTCAAAACCTAGTGGGCATTATCAATTTGTGGTGATGCCCTTTGGTCTGAAGAATGCACCTGCCACTTTTCAGAGGTTGGTGAATACAGTCATTACAGGTCTGGAAGCCTATAGTGCAGCATATCTAGATGATATTGCTGTCTTTAGCTCCACCTGGGAGGATCACCTGATCCACCTCAGAAATGTTTTACAGGCCCTGCAAAAGGCAGGCCTGACTATCAAGGCCACCAAGTGCCAAATAGGGCAGAGTCAGGTTGTGTACCTGGGCCACCTTGTGGGTGGAGGCCAGGTTCAACCCTTGCAGAGCAAGATCCAGACCATCATGGACTGGACTGCTCCAACTACCCAGACTCAGGTGAGAGCCTTCTTAGGCCTGACTGGGTACTATAGGAGATTTGTCAAGGGGTATGGATCAATAGTGACACCCCTGAATGACTTAACTTCCAAGAAAATGCCCAAAAAGGTTCAGTGGACAGTTAGCTGTCAAAAGGCATTTGATGACCTGAAGCAGGCCATGTGCACTGCTCCCATTCTACAGAGTCCTGATTACTCCAAGAAGTTCATTGTTCAAACTGATGCATCTGAATTGGGGGTAGGGGCTGTACTGTCACAATTGAATGAAGAAGGTCAGGATCAGCCAGTAGCTTTCATTAGCAGAAGGCTGACCCCTAGAGAGAAACGTTGGTCAGCCATTGAGAGGGAGGCCTTTGCTGTGGTCTGGGCTCTGAAGAAGTTGAGGCCATACTTGTTTGGTACTCACTTCCTTGTTCAAACAGACCATAAGCCCCTCTTATGGCTAAAACAAATGAAGGGTGAAAACCCCAAACTGCTTAGGTGGTCCATTTCCCTACAGGGGATGGACTTCACAGTGGAACATAGACCTGGGAGTAACCATGCCAATGCAGATGGACTCTCTAGGTACTTCCACTTAGAACATGAAGACTTAACTGGGCAAGGTTAGTTTAATGTCCCTACGTTTGGGGGGTTGTGTAGGAGAGTAGGATCTGCTTCACATGGGTACCCCCACTTTTTGCTGATGCTTCACTGTTTTTCGACCTTAGTCTGGCTGGGGCCCTGCTAATCAGAACCCCAGCCTAGCTGCTTCCTCTCTAAAATGGTTTCCATGTGCCTTAGGCACATCTCTGATTGGAATCTGGAGTGCCCTTATAAGTCCCTAGTATATGGTATACTATGTACCCAGGGCATAGGTACCTCAGAGGCCTACCAGGGGCTGCAGCATGTATTGTGCCACCCCTGGAAGGCAATCCAAACTGACACCACAGGTCTGTTTCTGCAGCCTGGGTAAGGTGGTGCATGCACTCCTTACTGTGATATAGGCTACCTATATCACTATGTACATACACACATATAAACCTATAAGTCACTCCTATGGCAGGCCTTATCAATCCTGAAGGCAGAGTGCGTGGTTCCTATGTGAGAGGGTTCCCCTGCATGAGCAGGGCCCCTCTGCAGCGTTCGGAGACCCTTCTCTGATGCTGTTTGTAGTGCAGCCTGACCATATACTCTTAAGCGCATTATAACCTCGCGTTAAATGCTAACTTTGGGATGGCTCACGGAAACATGTTGTGTTTGGTGTCAAACATCTTGGAATACTACCCCCCCCGCCAGTTCTGGCGGCGGGGGTAGCATTCCACCCTCCTAGAGGGAAAGACATGTACACACCGGTATGCCCGGTACTGACTTTCCAAGCCCTGGCATCACAAAATGGATGCCGCTGCCACAGACATGAGTCTGGCCTCCTGCTGCTGACCGAAACTCCGGCAGGGGAGGCCTGGACAATAGGTTTCCTGTCCCAGGGAGGTGTGACCACCTCCCCAGACAGGATAGTGTGTATTGGGGCTGGGCGGGAGCACTCTCGGGTGCTTTGAAGTCCTGCACTGGGGGCACATTTGGTGTCCCTGTGCATACCCCAGTTCAAACCGGATCAGGGGCTTCCAGCCCCTGCTATGGCGCGAACTGGACAAAGGGAAAGGGGTATAGCCACCCCTCTGCCCTGACCCACCCAAAGGTGGGACCACAGAGTAAGTCCAACCCCTAAACTTAGTATAAGTATGGGACCCCAGTCCTTAGGACTTTAGATTATCCCTGGACGAAACTCTGACACAGAATCCTGGACCTTCGACGCTCTACTTAAAGATTAGAGGACAGAAGAATCTCCCTTGGGGTCAAGGAGTGACTCCCCTGCTTGGCAGGCACCAAAGAAGCAATTGTCCGGTCTGTATCGCTGAAGCTCCCGTCGGACGCCGAAGTCTTTGCATCACCAGAAGTGGATTTCCAGACTTCCCCGAGGCTGCCCTGAGTCCCCAGCAAAGCTGAGGCCCGTAGCTGTCGTGGGTAACGTGGAACCGTGACCCCTGGACACCGCACGCATTTGCAAGTGCATCCTCTTCTGGGTCTCCCACGAAGTCGTGCTTTGGGCTCCGAATAGCCCAAGCCTCCAGCACCAACTGCACCGAAGATCACTGGCCTCCACTCCACGAGTGTCCTGTGAGCCAGCTCCACGTGCACCGTCTCGAGGCTCCTTCGCGGTTGCTAGCCCGTTGGCTAGTAGCCCTTCACGAAGGCCAATCTTTTTCTACTTGGGCTCCCTGGTTGCTCCAGGCTTGCCCTCACTTACGCTTGCTGGGTGAGTTCCTCAGATCTTGCTGGTCTGCACCATCGTCAATCTTCATCTTCATCGAGACTTGCCGTTGCCAAGGCCTGTTGGGTCCAATCCGGTCGCCGACACCTCAGCACTCGACAGACATCCTGTACCAGCCGGAATCCTGCTCCTGGTCGCCGACAACGCCTCCTGGACCTTGTGGCTGAAGAGTCAAGACGACCGTCAACCTACCTGAAGCACTCGACATCGGTGGGCATCTGCTCATCGCCTTCCTGGTCACTGGCTAGTGACCCAGACTCTGTCCCCTCTGCTTTCAGGTTGTTCAGATCTCCGATCCACCCTTGGATCCACCCGGACACTTTTCACTTGGTCGCCAGCAGCACTTTGCAGCAGATCGCCATTCAAATCGACGACGAAACCCGACCTCGAAAGGCACCTATGCACCCGGCTTCCCTGGGTGAGGTAACAAGAGTACTCCGGTGCTCCCGTGGGTAGAGACTCTAGAACGACCTAGTTCTCAAAGGGTTTGCTCCAAGTCCTTCTTTAAGTGTCCCTTTTCTTTAAATTCCAAACCGCGACTTTCTCCATAGAAGTTAACGGCGATTCGCGGCTGTGTTACTACACTGCACGCGTCCCCCGTGGGTCCCCTGTGTCACTACCTTGGGTGGTTCCTTGTGGTCCAAGCACTTCTACAGGCTCTAGGCCTAGTGTCTAGCTCAGTCGTGGTTCTTATACCACTTTATTGGTATATGGTTTGGTACGCCCCTAGGGCCCAAACGTGTATTTGTGCTATTACTGTGTTTAAATAACTTATAACTTATGTACTTCGAACTCTAGCCTCATAAAGAGACTAGAGGGGTGTGTTTAGTAATAAAAACATATATTTTGAATATATACCTGGTGTGGTGCTCTTTCATTTGGTCACTCAAGAGATTATAGACTGGTAAAACAAGCTGCTTTACATTCCTTCAAGACTTAGCCTGAAGGCTGCTCTCCATAGCTACCACTAGGATAGCTTTCAATAAAGGTTGTCTTTAACCTATCTCCAATAAGGGGTTGTTTGGACTCGTGCAAGGTGCCCACTATAATTAGTGGACAGCATATGCCAGGCCAACTTCTCACAACCACCCCCAGCACGACCCCCTACACTGCACGAACACCAATGCACTGTCCTAAACCCTGAAACACTACCCCCAGCAAGACCCCCTACACTACACAAGCACCACTGCACTACCCTAAACCCTAAAACACTACCCCCAGCACGACCCCCTACACTACACAAACACCACTGCACGTCCCTAAACCCTAAAACACTACCCCCAGCACGACCCCCTACACTACCCAAACACCACTGCACTAACCTAAATCCTAAAACACTACCCCCAGCACGACCCCCTATACTATCCAAACACCACTGCACTACCCTAAAACATGACCCCCTACACTACACAAACACCACTGCACTACCCTAAACCCTAAAACACTACCCCCAGCATGACCCCCTACACTACACAAGCACCACTGCACTACCCTAAACCCTAAAACACTACCCCCAGCACGACCCCCTACACTGCCCGAATACCACTGCACTGCCCTAAACCCTGAAACACCAGCCCCTGCACCACCCCCTACACTGCCCGAACACCACTGCACTGCCCTAAACCCTGAAACACCACCCCCAGCACGACCCCCTACACTGCCCGAACACCACTGCACTGCCCTAAACCCTGAAACACCACCCCCTTCACGACCCCCTACACTGCCCGAACACCACTGTACTGCCCTAAACCCTGAAACACTACCTCCAGCAAGACCCCCTACACTGCCCGAACACCACTGCACTGCCCTAAACCCTGAAACATCACCCCCAGCAAGACCCCCTACAGTGCCCGAACACCACTGCACTGCCCTAAACCCTGAAACACCACCCCCTTCACGACCCCCTACACTGCCCGAACACCACTGCACTGCCCTAAACCCTGAAACACTACCTCCAGCAAGACCCCCTACACTGCCCGAACACCACTGCACTGCCCTAAACCCTGAAACACCACCCCCAGCACGACCCCTACACTGCCCAAACACCACTGCACTGCCCTAAACCCTGAAACACCACCCCCAGCACGACCCCCTATACTGCCCGAACACCAATGCTCTGCCCAAAACCCTGAAACACCACCCCCAGCACGACCCCCTACACTGCCCAAACACCACTGCACTGCCCTAAACCCTGAAACACCAGCCCCAGCACGACCCCCTACACTGCCCGAGCACCACTGCACTACCCTAAACCCTGAAACACCACCCCCAGCACGACCCCCTACACTGCCCGAGCACCACTGCACTGCCCTAAACCCTGAAACACCAGCCCCAGCACGACCGCCTACACTGCCTGAACACCAATGCACTGCCCTAAACGCTGAAACACCAGCCCCAGCACGACCCCCTACACTGCCCGAACACCACTGCACTGCCCTAAACCGTGAAACACCAGCCCCAGCACGACCCCCTACACTGCCCGAACACCACTGCACTGCCCTAAACCCTGAAATACCAGCCCCAGCACGACCCCCTACACTGCCCGAACACCACTGCACTGCCCTAAACCCTGAAACACCACCCTGTGCACGACCCCCTACACTGCCCGAACACCACTGCACTGCCCTAAACCCTGAAACACCACCCCCTGCACGACCCCCTACACTGCCCGAACACCACTGCACTGCCCTAAACCCTGAAACACTACCCCCAGCAAGACCCCCTACACTGCCCGAACACCACTGCACTGCCCTAAACCCTGAAACATCACCCCCAGCAAGTCCCCCTACCCTGCCCAAACACCACTGCACTGCCTAAACCCTGAAACACCACCCCCAGCAAGACCCCCTACACTGCCCGAACACCACTGCACTGCCCTAAACCCTGAAACACCAGCCCCAGCACGACCCCCTACACTGCCCGAACACCACTGCACTGCCCTAAACCCTGAAACACCAGCCCCAGCACGACCCCCTACACTGCCCGAACACCACTGCACTGCCCTAAACCCTGAAACACCAGCCCCTGCACTACCCCCTACACTGCCCGAACACCACTGCACTGCCCTAAACCCTGAAACACCACCCCCTGCATGACCCCCTACACTGCCCGAACACCACTGCACTGCCCTAAACCCTGAAACACCACCCCCAGCACGACCCCTACACTGCATGAACACCACTGCACTGCCCTAAACCCTGAAACACTACCCCCAGCAGGACCCCCCACACTACACAAACACCACTGCAGTACCCTAAACCCTAAAACACTACCCCCAGCACGACCCCCTACACTACCCAAACACCACTGCACTAACCTAAATCCTAAAACACTACCCGCAGCACGACCCCCTATACTACCCAAACACCACTGCACTACCCTAAAACATGACCCCCTACACTACACAAACACCACTGCACTACCCTAAACCCTAAAACAATACCCCCAGCACGACCCCCTACACTACACAAGCACCACTGCACTACCCTAAACCCTAAAACACTACCTCCAGCACGACCCCTACACTGCCCAAACACCACTGCACTGCCCTAAACCCTGAAATACCAGCCCCTGCACGACCCCCTACACTGCCTGAACACCACTGCACTGCCCTAAACCCTGAAACACTACCCCCTTCAGGACACCCTACACTGCCCGAACACCACTGCACTGCCCTAAACCCTGAAACACCAGCCCCAGCACAACCCCCCACACTGCCCGAACACCACTGCACTGCCCTAAACCCTGAAACACCAGCCCCAGCACGACCGCCTACACTGCCCGAACACCACTGCACTGCCCTAAACCCTGAAACACCACCCCCAGCACGACCCCCTACACTGCCCGAACACCACTGCACTGCCCTAAACCCTGAAACACCACCCCCAGCACGACCCCCTACACTGCCCGAACACCACTGCTCTGCCCAAAACCCTGAAACAACACCCCCAGCACGACCCCCTACACTGCCCGAACACCACTGCACTGCCCTAAACCCTGAAACACCAGCCCCAGCATGACCCCCTACACTGCCCGAACACCACTGCACTTCCCTAAACCCTGAAACACCACCCCCATCATGACCCCCTACACTGCCCGAGCACCACTGCACTGCCCTAAACCCTGAAACATCACCCCCAGCAAGACCCCCTACACTGCCCGAACACCACTGCCCTAAACCCTGAAACACCACCCCCAGCACGACCCCTACACTGCCCAAACACCACTGCACTGCCCTAAACCCTGAAACACCACCCCCAGCACGACCCCCTATACTGCCCGAAACACCAATGCTCTGCCCTAAACCCTGAAACACCACCCCCAGCACGACCCCCTACACTGCCCGAGCACCACTGCACTGCCCTAAACCCTGAAACACCAGCCCCAGCACGACCGCCTACACTGCCTGAACACCACTGCACTGCCCTAAACGCTGAAACACCAGCCCCAGCACGACCCCCTACACTGCCCGAACACCACTGCACTGCCCTAAACCGTGAAACACCAGCCCCAGCACGACCACCTACACTGCCCGAACACCACTGCACTGCCCTAAACCCTGAAATACCAGCCCCAGCACGACCCCCTACACTGCCCGAACACCACTGCACTGCCC
Source organism: Calotriton arnoldi (assembly GCA_963921515.1). Classification (NCBI taxonomy): domain Eukaryota; kingdom Metazoa; phylum Chordata; class Amphibia; order Caudata; family Salamandridae; genus Calotriton; species Calotriton arnoldi. Next base: position 8,069 of record CAWUFW010021896.1, read on the forward strand.
TAAACCCTGAAACACCACCCCCTGCACGACCCCCTACACTGCCCGAACACCACTGCACTGCCCTAAACCCTGAAACACCACCCCCTGCATGACCCCCTACACTGCGCGAACACCACTGCACTGCCCTAAACCCTGAAACACCACCCCCAGCACGACCCCTACACTGCATGAACACCACTGCACTGCCCTAAACCCTGAAACACTACCCGCAGCACGACCCCCTATACTACCCAAACACCACTGCACTACCCTAAAACATGACCCCCTACACTACACAAACACCACTGCACTACCCTAAACCCTAAAACAATACCCCCAGCACGACCCCCTACACTACACAAGCACCACTGCACTACCCTAAACCCTGAAACACTACCTCCAGCACGACCCCCTACACTGCCCAAACACCACTGCACTGCCCTAAACCCTGAAACACCAGCCCCTGCACGACCCCTACACTGCCTGAACACCACTGCACTGCCCTAAACCCTGAAACACTACCCCCTTCAGGACACCCTACACTGCCCGAACACCACTGCACTGCCCTAACCCTGAAACACGACCCCCAGCAAGACCCCCTACACTGCCCGAACACCACTGCACTGCCCTAAACCCTGAAACATCACCTCCAGCAAGACCCCCTACACTGCCCGAACACCACTGCACTGCCTAAACCCTGAAACACCACCCCCAGCACGACCCCCTACACTGCCCGAACACCACTGCACTGCCCTAAACCCTGAAACACCACCCCCAGCACGACCCCCTATACTGCCCGAACCCCAATGCTCTGCCCAAAACCCTGAAACACCACCCCCAGCACGACCCCCTACATTGCCCGAACACCACTGCACTGCCCTAAACCCTGAAACACCAGCCCCAGCACGACCCCCTACACTGCCCGAACACCACTGCACTGCCCTAAACCCTGAAACACCACCCCCAGCATGACCCCCTACACTGCCCGAGCACCACTGCACTGCCCTAAACCCTGAAACACCAGCCCCAGCACAACCCCCCACACTGCCCGAACACCACTGCACTGCCCTAAACCCTGAAACACCAGCCCCAGCACGACCGCCTACACTGCCCGAACACCACTGCACTGCTCTAAACCCTGAAACACCAGCCCCAGCATGACCCCCTACACTGCCCAAACACCACTGCACTGCCCTAAACCATGGAACACCAGCACAACACCCTACACTGCCCGAACACCACTGCACTGCCCTAAACCCTGAAATACCAGCCCCAGCATGACCCCCTACACTGCCCGAACACCACTGCACTGCCCTAAACCCTGAAACACCACCCCGTGCACGACCCCCTACACTGCCCGAACACCACTGCACTGCCCTAAACCCTGAAACACCACCCCCTGCATGACCCCCTACACTGCACGAACACCACTGCACTGCCCTAAACCCTGAAACACTACCCCCAGCAAGACCCCCTGTAGGAGAGTAGGATCTGCTTCACAAGGGTACCCCCTCTTTTTGCTGATGCTTCACTGTTTTTCGACATTAGTCTGGCTGGGGCCCTGCTAATCAGAACCCCAGCCTAGCTGCTTCCTCTCTAAAATGGTTTCCATGTGCCTTAGGCACATCACTGATTGGGATCTGGAGTGCCCTTATAAGTCCCTAGTATATGGTATACTATGTACCAAGGGCATAGGTACCTCAGAGGCCTGCCAGGGGCTGCAGCATGTATTATGCCACCCCTGGAAGGCCATCCAAACTGACACCACAGGTCTGCTACTGTAGCCTGGGTAAGGTGGTGCATGCACCCCTTACTGTGATATAGGTTACCTATATCACTAAATACATACACACATATAAACCTATAAGTCACTCCTAAGGCAGGCATGAGCAGGGCCCCTCTGCAGCGTTCGGAGGCCATCTCTGATGCTGTTTGTAGTGCAGCCTGACCATATACTCTTAAGCGCATTATATCCTCGCGGTAAAATGCTAACTTTGGAATGGCTGCACCTAAACATGTCGTGTTTGGTGTCAAACATCTTGGAATACTACCCCCCCCGCCAATCCTGGCGGCGGGGCTAGCATTCCACCCTTCTAGAGGGAAAGGCATGTTAACTCTGACTAGTCCGGTAACTTCTTTCCAGAGCCCTGGCATCACAAAATGGATGCTGCTGCCACAGACACGAGTCTGGCCTCCTGCTGCTGGACGAAACTCCGGCAGGGGAGGCCTGGACAATAGGTTTCCTGTCCCAGGGAGGTGTGACCACCTCCCCAGACAGGATAGTGTGTATTGGGGCTGGGCGGGAGCACTTTCGGGTGCTTTGAAGTCCTGCACTGGGGGCACATTTGGTGTCCCTGTGCATACCCCAGTTCAAACCGGATCAGGGGCTTGCAGCCCCTGCTTTGGCGCGAACTGGACAAAGGGAAAGGGGTGTAGCCACCCCTCTGCCCTGACCCACCCATAGGTGGGGCCACAGAGTAGTCCAACCCCTATCTTTAGTATAAAGGTAGGAACCCAGTCCTTAGGACTTTAGATTATCCCTGGACGAAACTCTGAAACTGAATCCTGGACCTTCGACGCTCTACTCACGATTAGAGGACAGAAGAATCTCCCTTGGGGTCAAGGAGTGACTCCCCTGCTTGGCAGGCACCAAAGAAGCATCTGTCCGGTTCGCATTTCTGAAGCTCCCGTCGGACGCCGAAGTCATCGCATCACCAGAGGTGGATTCTCAGACTTCCCCGAGGCTACCCTGAGTCCCCAGCAAAGCTGAGGCCCGTGGCTATCGTGGGTGACTTGAGACCGTGACCCCTGGACACCAAGCACATTTGCAAGTGCATCCTCTTCTGGGTCTCCCAAGAAGTCGTGCTTTGGGCTCCGAGTAGCCCTAGCCTCCAGCACCACCTGCACCGAAGATCACTGGCCCCCACTCCACGAGTGTCCTGTAAGCCAGATCCACGTGCGGCGTCACGAGGCTCCTTCGCGGTCGCTAGCCCGTTGGCTAGTAGCCCTTAACGAAGGCCAATCTTTTTCTAACTTGGCATCCTGGTTGCTCCAGGCCTGCCCTCACTTACCCTCGCTGGGTGAGTTCCCCAGACCTTTCTGGTCTGCACCATCGACGATCTTCCTCTGCATCGAGACTTGCCGTTGCCAAGGCTTGTTGGGTCCAATCCGGTAGCCGACACCTCAGCACTTGACAGACATCGTGTACCAGCCCGAATCCTGCTCCTGGTTGCCGACAACGCCTCCTGGACCTCGTGGCTGAAGAGACAGGACGACCGTCAACGCACCTGAAGCACTCGACATCGGTGGGCATCTGTCCATCGCCTTCCTGGTCACTGGCTAGTGACCCAGACTCTGTCCCCTCTGCTTTCAGGTTCTTCAGAACTCCGATCCACTCTTGGATCCACCCGGACACTTTTCTCTTGGTCGCCAGCAGCACTTTGCAGCAGATCGCCATTCGAATCGACGACGAAACCCGACCCCGAAAGGCACCTATGCACCCGGCTTCCCTGGGTGAGGTAACACGAGTACTCCGGTGCTCCCGTGGGTAGAGACTCTTCAAAGTCCTAGATCTCAAAGGGTTTGGTCCAAGCCCTCTTTTAAGTGTCCCTTTTCTTTAATTTCCCGATCACGACTTTCTCCATAGAAGTCAACGGCGTATCGCGGTTGTGTATTTACACTGCACGCGTCTCCCGTGGGTCCCCTGTGTCACTACCTTGGGTGGTTCCTTGTGGTCCAAGCACTTCTAGAGGCTCTAGGCCTAGTGTCTAGTTCAGTCGTGGTTCTTATACCACTTTATTGGTATATGGTTTGGTACGCCCCTAGGGCCCAAACGTGTATTTGTGCTATTACTGTGTTTAAATAACTTCTAACTTATGTACTTCGAACTCTAGCCTCATAAAGAGACTAGAGGGGTGTGTTTAGCAATAAATACATATATTTTGAATATATACCTGGTGTGGTGCTCTTTCATTTGGTCACTCAAGAGATTATAGACTGGTAAAACAAGCTGCTTTACATTCCTTCAAGACTTAGCCTGAAGGCTGCTCTCCATAGCTACCACTAGGATAGCTTTCAATAAGGTTGTCTTTAACCTATCTCCAATAAGGGGTTGTTTGGACTGGTGCAAGGTGCCCACTATAATTAGTGGACAGCATATACCAGGCCAACTTCTCACATTGGTGTGCAGCGTGTGGGATTCCAGCTTGCTATTGTTTTACCAGATAATCTCAATTGAATTGATCAACTGAAAACCACTAAAGGTACCTAAGGTACATATAATTTAAGCTTAGAATACAGTAAGTTCTACTGAACTTAGAGTTGTGTGTTAAGGGATAGCACAACCCTTTCTACAACTCAAGAGAGTTTAGTAGGCCACACTAGAGTAGGTAGTGCATACACCACACCACACTAGTAATGTCTTTAAGGGTAGGATCTAAAGAATCCTTGCAGGAAGCCATTGAGCTTCCACCCTCCAAGTATGATACACTCCCATTCTTGGAATTGAGAGCTTTATGCAACTTGAGAAAAATAAGGACAGGCCAAAGCCCCACCACCCAACACCTCAAGGAGTTGTTGGTGGCTTATGACCTTAGTAAGCCCTTGGGGACTGAAGGGGTAGGAGCTGAGGGTGGGGCAGATGATGAGGTTGGGAATGGGGGTACCAATACCCCCAGCCCCCCTCTGAAACTGGCCAGGAGGGCGACAATGGCCCTGACCTGGATAATCCAACCCCTCCTGAGGAAGATGAAGAGGAGGATCAGAATGAGTCCCCCTTTGTCCCCCAGGAAGGATTGTGAGTGTGCCCAGAAGGTCTAGATCTTCTTCTCAGGAGTCTAACCACTCTGGCACCTCTATAGGGAGCTCTGTCTCATCTCATAGGAGGGAATCCTCTCATGAGAGAAGAAAGAGGCTGATTCAATATGAGGAAGCTCAGCTTGAACTCAGAAGGAAGCAAGGAGCCTTAGACAGGGAGTCCCTAGATCTCTTGAGAGAGAAAAGAAAGTTGGGACTAGAGTCCCATGCTGGCAGCCAGATCCCTAGAGATAGGGAAAGGTCCTATGACCATAGGAACCTGAGCAAGATTGTCCCTCCCTATCAGAATGGGGATGACATCCACAAGTGAATAACTGCTCTAGAGAGGGCCTGTAAGGTACAGAAGGTCCCTCAGGAGCAGTGGGCAGCAATCTTGTGGCTCTCCTTTGCTGACAAAGGTAGAGATAAGCTCCTCACTGTTAGAGAGGAGGATGCTGATAATTACAAGGTCTTGAAGAGTGCTCTTATTGATGGGTTTGGCCTAACCACTGAACAGTACAGGTTGAAGTTCAGAGATACCCAAAAAGCACAGACTCAAGACTGGGTAGACTATGTGGATTGTTCTGCCAAGGCTCTGGAAGGCTGGTTGATGGGCAGTAAGGTGTGTGACTTCTCAGGATTGTACAATCTGATAATGAGGGAGCAGATTCTTAATAACTGTCAAAATCAGCTGTTGCATCAATACCTGGTAGACTCTGATCTGACCTCTCCCCAAGAATTGGGAAAGAAGGCAGACAAATGGGTCAGAACCAGGGTGAAGCAGAAGGTACAGAACCAAGGTGGAGAAACCAAGAAGCAAGATGCTAAGAACTCTGAAAAGGGTGGGGAGAAGGGTAAAGATCAAAAGTCTTCATCAGGCCCCCAAAAATCTTCTTCTGGTGGGGATTCACAGTCTACCAAAGGGAAAGGCCAAAGAAAACCATGGTGCAAGGTCTGTAAGCAAAAGACCCACTGGACCAGTGATTGCACCAAGTCCAAAGACTCCAGTCCAGCACCCACCAATGCCCCTAAGGCACCTGTTCCCCCTAGTACAGTTGGTGGAAGTGCTCCAGCCAAGGGTTTAGTAGGGTTCACCCTGGGAACTGAGTTGGGCTCTGACCTAGTCAAATCAAACACTCACCCCCAGTCAACTGATCTGGGTTTAATCCATCATCATTCTTTAGCTCACTCCACCACCCCAGTTCAGACATGGCCATATGCAGATCAGTCTGACCCTGTGCCTCATGGGAACAGTCCAGCCCGAACTGCCAAGCCATGTCTTCCCTGGACCGGAAACAAGCATCCTGGGAACGGTTTCGGGTTCAAAACCCTCATCAGCCAGGCTATCTTGAATCCAGTGGCAAAGTGAGCAAGGGACCCACGTCTGGGCATACCCTGCCAACTTAGGGCGAACAAAGCGATACCAAAGGGGATGATGGACGGAGCGCTAGAGCAAATCAAACACTCACCCCCAGTCAACTGATCTGGGTTTAATCCATCATCATTCTTTAGCTCACTCCACCACCCCAGTTCAGACATGGCCATATGCAAATCAGTCTGACCCTGTGCCTCATGGGAACAGTCCAGCCCGAACTGCCAAGCCATGTCTTCCCTGGACCGGAAACAAGCATCCTGGGACCGGTTTCTGGCATTCCAGCCGTCATCAGCCAGGCTTGCTTGAATCCAGTGGCAAAGTGAGCAAGGGACCCACGTCTGGGCATACCCCCAGCACCCCCAGCACGACACCCTACACTGCCCAAACACCACTGCCCTAAACCCTGAAACACCACCCCCTGCACGACCCCCTACACTGCCCAAACACCACTACACTGCCCTAAACCCTGAAACACCACCCCCTGCACGACCCCCTACACTGCCCGAACACCACTGCACTGCCCTAAACCCTGAAACACCACCCCCAGCATGACCCCCTACACTGCCCGAACACCACTGCACTGCCCTAAACCCTAAAACACTGCCCCCAGCACGACCCCCTACACTACACAAACACCACTGCACTACCCTAAACCCTAAAACACTACCCCCAGCAGTACCCACTACACTACCCAAACACCACTGCACTACCCTAAACTCTAAACCACTACCCCCAGCACGACCCCTACACTACCCAAACACCACTGCACTACCCTAAACCCTAAAACACTACCCCCAGCACGACCCCTACACTACCCAAACACAACTGCCCTACCCTAAACCCTAAAACACTCCCCCCAGCACGACTCCCTACACTACCCAAACACCACTGCACTAGCCTAAACCCTAAATCTACCCCCAGCATGACCCCCTACACTACACAAACACCACTGCACTACCCTAAACCCTAAAACACTACCCCCAGCACGACCCCCTTCACTACCTAAACACAACTGCACAATTTGTTACAGGCGTTGCAATGCAGGCCTGTGGTGCTTACTGGAAGTACCTGGTGGGCTAGTTGGGCCCCAGGGACCCTCAGAATTCAAGGTGACCTAATCCCCCAACTTAAAACGCGCCACGGTGCGCGTTTGCACAGTGGTGAAGGGAGGGGGCGGGGCCTCAGGTGACATGTGCGGGGAATTAATTCCCCTTGAATCCTGAGGGACCCTGGGGGCCAACTAGCCCACCAGGTACCTTCAGTAAGCACAACAGAGTTGCGTTGCAGAGACGTGAAAAAAGGTGCGTGGCCTCGGAACGTCTCTCTGCAACTCAGCTCTGTGGTCCTAACTGTAGGTACCTGGGGGGCTAGTTGGGCCCCAGGGACCCTCAGAATTCAAGGGGACTTAATCCCGCAACTTAAAACGCGCCACGGGGCGCGTTTGTACACATGTCACCTTCACCACTGTGCAAACGCGCCCTGTAGCGCGATTTAAGAGGTAGTTTTAATCCCCCTGCCCTATTATGTACTAGGGACTTACAGAAGAGGTCATGCTAATCACAGGGGTACCCCAACGCATAGTGTTCCCTAGTGTATGTAGGTGTTTTCACTGTATTCTAAGTGTCTTTTAGCATAGCACTGGCTCTGGTTAGTCAGAGTCAGTTACCACCAGTACCCATCTGAAAAAGTTGTGGGCACAGGATGATTTTGCAACAAGGCCTCTTTCTGCTCCTCTGTTGGTTCTTTCTGCACATCTTTTGCTTCTTCCTGCACTTTTCTTCATCTTTGTGGACTTCTGTTGCTTCTTTCTGCATTTCTTTTGCTTCTTTCTGTGCGTTTTTCTTCTTTCTTCACATGTCCTACCTCTGTAGGCATAGTTAGAAACTAGCATTTAAAAAGCCTTTGAAATTCACTTAAAAATCATAGGTTTCTGGCACGTTATAGTTAGAAATTAGCATTTAAAAAACCTTTGAAATTCACTGAAAAAACCATAGGTTTCAGACACGTTATAGTTAGAAATTAGCATTTAAAAAACCTTTGAAATTCACTGAAAAAACCATAGGTTTTAGGGACAGTTATAGTTAGTTGGACATTTCACTCGTACAAAACCATAGAAATTCCCCCGTTATAGTTAGTTCAGCTAACTATAACTCACACCCCGCAATGCACTGCTGATGACGTCACATATTATATCACTCATGACATGGTCAGTGACATCACTGATGACATCACTGATGACATCTCAAATGACATCACTGATGACATCACTGATGACATCATCCATGTGATAATTTCATGCATCTTCTCACACCCTTATATAACTTTTGATACACCCACTCCCAATAACTACATACCCACTCACTGATTCTTAGGTCTACACACACACATCTACTCACTCACCCGTACAGTCACTCATACTTACAGTCACTCAGTACAGGACTATCATATGCACTCATACACCTATATAAACACTCACACACCGCCATTCATCCATAGAGGTACTCACACACCTAGTCAGTCATGCAAATAATTAATCACACTCCCATGTACTCACCTATACAGTTATACACACACCAGCTCACTTACTCATACAAATACTGGCACATTCTTACACTCTTATACAATAACTGATACAAGCACACACGCATCCATACAGCCACTCTCACAATCACACACTCTCACTTATAGCCATTTAAATACTCTAACACACAAATATACAGTCTTATACATATGAAGTTACTCGCACATGTACCACTGAGATATACATTCACTCACTAACACACCCATACACACACTCACCCACCCAAGCAGTCCATCACAGATGCACTCTTGAAATCATGCACCCAGTGAATCACCCACTCACACATCTATGTACAGAGTCACACACACCCCACCCACACAAACACTCAGGCAGCCATACAGATACTCAGAGAACCAATCAATAACCCATATAGACACTCATGTAGCTATTAGCAAATCCATGCATCCACTTACACACCAACAAACAGACGGATACAGACATTCACACAGTTTAGTCACTAACCCATGCATCCAGTAAGATACGTTTAATCACTCACTTGTAGAGTCAGTCACGCACCTACTAAATCATCCATTCAGACACTTATACACCCACTCATTCTTCAATACGCCTTTCCCTATATATATTAAACATATTTAAACTTTACAGAAACACACAGTCACTGGATGATGTCATCAGTGATGTCATCAGTGATGTCATTTGAGATGTCATCAGTGATGTCATCAGTGATGTCACTGACCATGTCATGAGTGATGTAATATGTGACGTCATCAGCAGTGCATTGTGGGGCGCGAGTTATAGTTAGCTGAACTAACTATAACGGGGGAATTTCTATGGTTTTGTACGAGTGAAATGTCCAACTAACTATAACTGTGAATTTCAAAGGTTTTTTAAATGCTAATTTCTAACTATAACGTGTCTGAAACCTATGGTTTTTTCAGTGAATATATATATATATATATATATATAGGTAATTATAGTTAGGACCTTCTTTCTATTCAAAAAACGTTTTTTTCTTTTGCCAATATCTTTGGCGTCGTTTGACAAATCTTTGCAAATTTTTCAAAACTAATGGTTCACTCAGGTCAGCTCCTGTCTTGAAAGTTTCGGGGTGATTCGTCAAGCGGGGGCCGAGAAAAAAGGGGGGTCCCTAAACACGTTTTCCCCATGTTAATTTCCATAGGAACTTTAGACAAAGCTACAGCCCGAACTGCTGAATGGAATTACACCAAATTTGGCAAAAAGGTAGGTCTTGGTCCAGTAAGCGTGCTTTTTTTAAATGGTGTGAATCCGTTCAGTAGTTGCTGAGAAATTCAAAAAATAAAAATTTATATATCTGAGCACCGAGGAGGATTTGCGAACCCTTCCGAGCACGAGCTTCATTCTGATTGGCTGCCACCACTCCAAACCAGAATGTGTTGGCACCCATCTTGTGACTCGGTAACTGATTCACAAGAAAACAGTAGAAAAAAGATATAAAACAAGAAAAGGGGGCAGGGTAGAAACACCGTGACCCCTAGGCCTGCTCAGGGGGTCCCACAAGGACCCCCTAAACCCCGGGGCAGTCCCCCCGGAGATGCGGGGGGATCGCCACCTCCCTGGGGCTTTTTTTAAATGTGTGGGGGGCTCCTGCCCTCCCATGCTGCCCCGGGGACCGCCACCTCCCCAGGGCATTTACATTTTAGGGTAGGGGGGCCTCGCGGCCCCCCATCCCCCGAGCAGCAGTGCACCAGGAGGCACGTTTGCAGAGTGGTGTAAAAAGGGGGCGTGGCCTCGGACCACCTCTCAGCAATCCCACTGTGTGGGGCTTACTGGAGGTACCTTGTGGGCTAGTTGGCCCCCAGGGACCCTCGGGAGGCAAGGGGACTTCATCCCCCAACCAAGAGCGCACCAGGAGGTGCATTTGCAGAGTAATAGACAAAGGGGGCGTGGCCTGTGTCCACCTATCAGCAATCCCACTATCTGGGGCATACTGGAGGTATCAGGTAGGCTAGTTGGCCCCTAAGGACTCCCAGCAGCGAAGGGGACTTTAATCCCCATCCAAGAGCGCACCAGGGAGTGCGTTTGCAGAGTGGTGGGGAAAGGGGGTGTGGCCTGCTATGACAACTTAGCAATCCCGCTGTGTGGGACTTACTGGAGCTAATAGGAGGGGTAGTAGGCCCCCAAGGTTGTCCTTGGGGCCAACTACCTCTCCTATTACCTCCACTAAGTCCCACACAGTGGGATTGCTAAGAGGTCTTCGGAGGCCACGCCCCCCCCTTTCTCCATCACTCTGCAAACGCACCTCCTGGCACAGTACTCATTGGGGGATGAAGTCCACTTTACTCCTGAGGGACTTTGGGGGCCAAGAAGCCCTCCTGGGACCTCCTGTAAGTCCTACACAGCAGAATTCCTGACCGCTGGTCGGAGGCCCAGCCCCTTTCTGCACCACTCTGCAAATGCGACTACAAGATAAAGAAGCATTTGTAATGTAATAGGTCTCGCATTTGCAAGAGTTAAAGCTATTGGCGTTGTAAATGTAAAAGATTTTTACTAATGTTTTTTGGTGTAGAGTGGATGTACGTTGTGTGTAATGGAATTATGTGGTTTGTTGTGCAGTGAAATTATGTGAATAGAACGTATGTGGTATTTAGTGTATAGGAATTATGTGGAGTGGGATTATGTGTTTTGGAGAGTAATTATGTGGTATTGTAGTCTGTGTTGTGGAGTGGTAACCTCAGGTTTAGTCTTCCTCGTTTCCATAGAAGCTAAACTATAAACTCAATGAGACACAAAAAAAGAAGGAACCACTGAGGAGCACTTCTGGACCTAGTTGGAGGTATGAGAAGGGCCACTGGAATTATGTGACTGTTTGGCTGCACCAATTTTCACACAATTAAACATTTTCCGCATTTGCCAAATATTCCATCATCTGCTGCCTAATCTGCAGATTTGAACAAAAAAAGCCTTGTTTCTAGCTCAAATGGCTCAAATGTTCCCAAAAATGCATCGTCACGTGTTACAGCATGGTGGAAGGCCCTTTGCAAAGCTGGAATGGTCTCTTTCTGCACTAGTCTTCCCTCTTTCTGCACCTCTCTTGCTTCTTTCAGCACTTCTCTTGCTTCTTTCTGCACCTCTCTCACTTCTTTATGCACCCTTTCTTCCCTTTTTTGCATCCCTCTTGCCTCTTTCTGCAGTTCTCTTGCCATTTTCTGCACCTCTCTTGCCTCTTTCTGCACCTCACTTGCCTCTTTCTGCACTTCTCTTGCTTCTTTCTACACCTCTGTTGCTTCTTTCAGCAATTCTCTTGCCTCTTTCTGCACTTCTCCTGCTTGTTTCTGCACCTCTCTTGTGTCTTTCTGCACCTCTGTTGCCTCTTTCTGCACCTCATTTGCTTCTTTCTGCACCCGTCTTGCCTCTTTCTGTACCCCTCTCCCATCTTTCTGCACCTCTCTTGCCTCTTTATGCATCCCTGTTCCCTCTATCTGCACCTTTCCTGCCTGTTTCTGCACCTCTCTTGCCTCTTTCTGTACCTCTGTTGCTTCTTTCTGCACTTCTGTTGCCTCTTTCTGCACCCTTCGCGCCTCTTTCAGCACCTCTGTTGCTTTTTTCTGCATTTCTCTTGCTTCTTTCTGCACCCCTCCTGCCTCTTTCTGTACCCCTCTTGCCTCTTTTTGCACCTCTGTTGGTTCTTTCTGCACTGCTCTTGCTTCTTTCTGCACCTCTTTTGCAAATTTCTGCATCCCTCCTACCTCTTTCTGCACCCCTGTTCCCTCTTTCTGTACCTTTCTTGCCTGTTTCTGCACCTCTCCTGCCTCTTTTGGCACCTCTGTTGCTTCTTTCTGCACATCTCTTGCCTCTTTCTGCACCCCTCTTGCCTCTTTAAGCACCTCTGTTGCTTCTTTCTGCACTTCTCTTGCTTCTTTCTGCACCCCTCTTGCCTCTTTCTGTATCCTTTTTGCCTCTTTGTGCACCTCTCCTGACTCTTTGTGCACCTCTCTTGCCTTTTTCTGCGGTTCTCTTGCCTCTTTCTGCACCTCTGTTGGTTCTTTCTGCACTGCTCTTGCTTCTTTTTGCACCGCTGTTGCAAATTTCTGTATCCCTCTTGCCTCTTTCTGTACCCCTCTTCCCTCTTTCTGTACCTCTCTTGCCTCTGTCTGCACACCTGTTCCCTCTTTCTGTACCCTTGTGCCTGTTACTGCAACTCTCTTGCCTCTTTCTGCAGTTCTCTTGCCTCCTTCTGCACCTCACTTGCCTCTTTCTGCACTTCTCTTGCTTCTTTCTGCACCCTTCTTCCTTTTTCTGCACATCTCTTGCCTCTTTCTGCACCTCTCTTGCCTAATTCTGCACATCTCTGGGTTCTTTCTGCACTGCTCTTGCCTCTTTCTGCACCCCTCTTGCCTCTTTGTGCACCTCTTTTGCTTCTTTCTGCACTTCTCTCTCCTCTGTCTGCACCCCTCTTGCCTCTTTCTGCACCTCTGTTGCTTCTTTCTGCACTTCTATTGCCTCTTTCTGCACCTCTCTTGCTTCTTTCTGCACCCCTGTTGTCTCTTTCTGCACTCGTCTTCCCTCTTTCTGCACCTCTCGCTTCTTTCTGCACTTCTCTTGCTTCTTTCTGCACCTCTCTTGCCTCATTCTGCACATCTCTTGGTTCTTTCTGCACTGCTCTTGCCTCTTCCTGCACCCCTCTTGCCTCTTTGTGCACCTCTTTTGTTTCTTTCTGCACTTCTCTCTTCTCTTTCTGCACCCCTCTTGCCTCTTGCTGCACCTCTGTTGCTTCTTTCTGCACTTCTTTTGCCTCTTTCTGCACCTCTATTGCTTCTTTCTGCACCCCTGTTGTCTCTTTCTGCACCCCTGTTGTCTCTATCTGCACTCGTCTTCCCTCTTTTTGCACCTCTCTTGCTTCTTTCTGCACCTCACTTGCCTCTTTCTGCACTTCTCTTGCTTCTTTCCACACCTCTGTTGCTTCTTTCAGCAATTCTCTTGCGTCTTTCTGCACCTCTGTTGCCTCTTTCTGCACCTCACTTGCTTCTTAATGCACCCCTCTTGCCTCTTTCTGCACCTCTCTTTTCTCTTTCTGCACCTCCCTTGCCTCTTTCTGCACCCCTGTTCCCTCTTTCTGCACCTTTCCTGCCTGTTTCTGCACCTCTCTTGCCTCTTTCTGTACCTCTGTTGCTTCTTTCTGCACTTCTCTTGCTCTTTCTGGACCCTTCGCGCCTCTTTCAGCACCTCTGTTGCTTCTTTCTGCACTTCTCTTCCTTCTTTCTGCACCCCTCCTGCCTCTTTCTATACCTCTCTTGCCTCTTTGTGCACCTCTCCTACCTTTTTCTTCACCCCTCTTGCCTCTTTTTGCACCTCTGTTGGTTCTTTCTGCACTGCTCTTGCTTCTTTCTGCACCTCACTTGCCTCTTTCTGCACTTCTCTTGCTTCTTTCTACACCTCTGTTGCTTCTTTCAGCAAGTCTCTTGCCTCTTTCTACACTTCTCTTCCTTCTTTCTACACCCCTCCTGCCTCTTTCTGTACCTCTCTTGCCTCTTTGTGCACCTCACCTGCTTCTTTCTGCACCCCTCTTGCCTCTTCCTGCACCCCTCTCCCCTCTTTCTGCACCTCTCGTGCCTCTTTCTGCAACCCTGTTCCCTCTTTCTGCACCTTTCCTGCCTGTTTCTGCACCTCTCTTGCCTCTTTCTGTACCTCTGTTGCTTCTTTCTGCACTTCTGTAGCCTCTTTCTGCAACCTTCGCGCCTCTTTCAGCACCTCTGTTACTTCTTTCTGCACTTCTCTTCCTTCTTTCTGCACCCCTCCTGCCTCTTTCTGTACCCCTCTTGCCTCTCTGTGCACCTCTTCTACCTATTTCTGCACCCCTATTGCCTCTTTTTGCACCTCTGTTGGTTCTTTCTGCACTGCTCTTGCTTCTTTCTGCACCTCTTTTGCAGATTTCTGCATCCTCATGACTCTTTCTGCACCCCTCTTCCCTATTTCTCCACCTCTCTTGCTTCTTTCTGCACTTCTCTTGCTTCTTTCTGCACTGCTCTTGCTTCTTTCTGCACCTCTCTTGCACATTTCTGTATCCCTCTTAACCTCTTTCTGCACCCCTGTTCCCTCTTTCTGTACCTTTCTTGCCTGTTTCTGCACCTCTCTTGCCTCTTTCAGCACCTCTGTTGCTTCTTTCTGCACTTCTCTTGCCTCTTTCTGTACCCCTCTTGCCTCTTTAAGCACCTCTGTTGGTTCTTTCTGCACTTCTCTTGCTTCCTTCTGCATCCCTCTTGCCTCTTTCTCTACCCCTTTTGCCTTTTTGTGTACCTCTCCTGACTCTTTGTGCACCTCTCTTGCCTTTTTCTGCAGTTCTCTTGCCTCTTTCAGCACCACTGTTGCTTCTTTCTGCACTTCTCTTCCTTCTTTCTGCACCCCTGTTCCCTCTTTCTGTACCTTTCTTGCCTGTTTCTGCACCTCTCTTGCCTCTTTCTGTACCCCTCTTGCCTCTTTTTGCACCTCTGTTGGTTCTTTCTGCACTGCTCTTGCTTCTTTCTGCACCTCACTTGCCTCTTTCTGCACTTCTCTTGCTTCTTTCTATACCTCTGTTGCTTCTTTCAGCAATTCTCTTGCCTCTTTCTTCACTTCTCTTCCTTCTTTATACACCCCTCCTGCCTCTTTCTGTACCTTTCTTGCCCCTTTCTGCACCTCTCCTACCTCTTTCTGCACCCCTCTTGCCTCTTTTTGCACCTCTGTTGGTTCTGCACTGCTCTTGCTTCTTTCTGCACCTCACTTGCCTCTTTCTGCACTTCTCTTTCTTCATTCTACACCTCTGTTGCTTCTTTCAGCAATTCTTTTGCCTCTTTCTGCACTTCTCTTGCTTGTTTCTGCACCTCTCTTGCATCTTTCTGCACCTCTGTTGCCTCTTTCTGCACCTCACTTTCTTCTTTCTGTACCCCTCTTGCCTCTTTCTGCTCCCCTCTTTCTGCACCTCTGTTGCTTCTTTCTTCACTTCTCTTCCTTCTTTCTGCACCCCTCCTGCATCTTTCTATACCCCTCTTGCCTCTTTGTGCACCTCTACTACCTCTTTCTGCACCCCTCTTGCCTCTTTTTGCACCTCTGTTGGTTCATTCTGCACTGCTCTTGCTTCTTTCTGCACCTCACTTGCCTCTTTCTGCAGTTCTCTTGCTTCTTTCTACACCTCTGTTGCTTCTTTCAGCAATTTTCTTGCCTCTTTCTGCACCTCTCTTGCTTGTTTCTGCACCTCTCTTGCATCTTTCGGCACCTCTGTTGCTGCTTTCTGCACTTCTCTTGCCTCTTTCTGCACCTCTGACTTAGAGGTAGTATTAATCCCCCTGCCCTATTATGTACTAGGGACTTACAGGTGAGGTCATGCCAATCACAGGGGTACCCGAAGTCATAGTGTACCCTAGTGTATGTAGGTGTTTTCACCGTATTCTAAGTGTCTTTCAGCATAGCACTGGCTCCGGGCCTGGCTAGTCAGAGTCAGTTACCACCAGTACCAGTCAGGAAAAAGTTGGGGGCACAGGATGGGGGACTTTGCATCAAGGCCTCTTTCTGCACCTCTGTTGGTTCTTTCTACATATCTCTTGCTTCTTTCTGTACCTTTCTTCGTCTTTCTGGAGTTCTGTTGCCTCTTTCTGCATTTCTCTTGCTTCTTTATTTGCTTTTCTTCCTCTTTCTGCACATGACCTACCTCTGTAGGCATAGTTAGAAATTAGCATTTAAAAAACCTTTGAAATTCACAGAAAAAACCATAGGTTTCAGGGACGTTATAGTTAGGAATTAGCATTTAAAAAACCTTAGAAATTCACTGAAAAAACCATAGGTTTCAGGGACGTTATATTTAGAAATTAGCATTTAAAAAACCTTTGAAATTCACTAAAAAAACATAGGTTTCAGGGATGTTATAGTTAGAAATTAGCATTTAAAAAACCTTTGAAATTCACTGAAAAAACCATAGGTTTCAAGGACGTTATAGTTAGAAATAAGCATTTAAAAAACCTTTGAAATTCACTGAAAAAACCATAGGTTTCAAGGACGTTATAGTTAGAAATAAGCATTTAAAAAACCTTAGAAATTCACTGGAAAAACCACAGGTTTCAGGGACATTATAGTTAGTTGGACATTTCACTCGTACAAAACCAGAGAAATTCGGCCGTTATAGGTAGTTGAGCTAACTGTAACTTGCTCCCCCGCAATGCACTGCTGATGACGTCACATATTACATCATTCATGACATGGTCAGTGACATCACTGATGACATCACTGATGACATCTCAAATGACATCACTGATGACATCATCCACATGATAATCTGATGCACCTCCTCACACCCTAATATAACCTTTGATACACCCCCTCTAAAATACAGACTACCATTTTCGAAACCATAGACACACCAATACCAGTTGCTACATACCCACTCACTGATTCCTAGGTCTACACACACATCCACTCATTCACCCATACAGTCACTCATACATACAGTCACTCATCAGTACAGCACTATCATATGCACTCATACACCTATACAGACACTCACACACCGCCACACATCCATAGAGTTACTCACACACCTAGTCAGTCATGCAAAGAATTAATAACACTCCCATTTACTCACCAATACAGTTATACACACACCACCTCACTTAGTCATACAGATACTAACACATACTTACTCTCTTATACAATCACTGATACAAGCACACACTCATCCATACAGCCACTCTCACAATCACTCACTCTCACATATAGTCATTTATATACTCCAACAATCACATATACTACCTTTCACATATGTAGTTACTCACACATGTACCACTGAGACATCCATTCACTCACCAACACACCCATACACACACTCACCCCCCCATACAGCCCTTCACAGATGCACTCTTTAACCCATACACCCATTGAATCACCCACTCACACATCTATGCACAGAGTCACACACCCCCCACCCACCCACACAGACACTTAGGCACCCATACAGATACTGAGACAACCAATCAATAACCCACATAGACACTAATGTAGCTACTCACCAACCCATGCAGCCGCTTACACACCAACTGACAGACTGATACAGACATTCACAAAGTTTAGTCACTAACCAATGCATTCAGTAAGACACATTTAATCACTCACTTATACAGTCAGTCACACACCTACTAAATCATCCATTCAGACACTTATACACCCACTCATTCTTCAATACACCTCGGCATATATATATAAAACATATTTAAACTTTACAGAAACACACAGTCACTGGATGATGTCATCAGTGATGTCATCAGTGATGTCATTTGAGATATCAGTGATGTCATCATTGATGTCACTGACCATGTCATGAATGATGTAATATGTGACGTCATCAGCAGTGCATTGCGGGGGAGCGAGTTATAGTTAGCTCAACTAACAATAACGGCCGAATTTCTCTGGTTTTCAATAACATCCCTGAAACCTATGGGTTTTTCAATGAATATATATATATTACCTACTGGCGGTCGCCAGTAGGTAGTTATAGTTAGGATCTTGTTTCTATTCAAAAAGCGTTTTTTCTTTTGCCAATATCTTTGGCGTCGTTTGACGAATTTTCACAAAATTTTCAAAACTAATGGCCCGCTCAGGTCAGCTCCTGTCTTGAAAGTTTCGGGGTGATTTGTCAGGCGGGGGCCGAGAAAAAAGGGGGGTCCCAAAACTCGTTTTCCCCATGTTAATTTCCATAGGAAAAATTGGAACAGGCTACAGCCCAAACTGCTGAACGGAATTACACCAAATTTGGCAAAAAGGTAGCCCTTGGTTCAGAAAGAGACCTTTTTTTAAATGGTGTAAATCCGTTCAGTAGTTCCTGAGAAATTAGAAAAAGAAAAGTTTCGATATCTGAGCACCGAGGAGGGTTCGCGAACCCTCCCGGGCACGAGCTTCACTCTGATTGGCTGCCAACACTCTAATCCAGAATGTGTTGGCAGCCATCTTGTGACTCGGTAACCGAGTCACAAGAAAAGAGTAACAAACATGTTTAAAAACAAGAAAAGGGGGCAGGGTAGAAACACCCTGACCCCCTAGGCCTGCTCAGGGGGTCCCACAAGGACCCCCAGGGCCAAAAAAAGCATTTTTAAAAAAAAGAAAAAACGGCAGAATTCGCGTTGGGGTCGCAAATCCTGCTGTTAAAAAAAACAAAAAACGAAGCGCGGGCTCCTGCGCTTTGTTATTGTTAAGCTCCCAGGTGGGCCAGGTCCCGGGGGCATGCACAAGTTATATAGCGGGGGCCCGCGGGGGCCCCCGCAGCCCCAGGGACTGCCACCTCCCCAGGGCTTCATTGATGGTTTGCGGGGGGCACACAGCCCCCCTGCAGCCCCGGGGACCACCACCTCCTCGGGGCTCGTATCTATAATAATTAATTAAATGTGTGGGGGGGCTCGAGCCCCCCCACACACCCTGGGGACTACCACTTCCCCGGGGATTTGTCAAATAGCACAGGGGCACGCGGCCCCCCGCAGCCCCGGGGACCGCCACCTCCCCGGGGCTCTGCTTGAATTTTTTTTTAAAGTATGTGGGGGGGCTCGATCCCCCCCACACGCCCCGGGGACCACCACCTCCCCGGGGCACAAAATATTCAAATATCAGGGATGTCATTTGAGATGTCATGAGTGATGTCATCAGTGATGTCACTGACCATGTCATGAGTGATGTAATATGTGACGTCATCAGCAGTGCATTGCGGGGGCGGGAGCTATAGTTATGTCTACTAACTATAACGTCCGAATTTCTCTGGTTTTGTACGAGTGAAATGTCCAACTAACTATAACGTCCCTGAAACCTGTGGTTTTTTCAGTGAATTTCTAAGGTTTTTTAAATGCTAATTTCTAACTATAACGTCCCTGAAACCACACACACACATTTATATACACACACACATATATATATACCATATTTCAAATATATAAAACAGTAATATAATGGAAAATACATATTTGTTTTCTTTATAGCACATATATTTATACATCTATATTCATATGCACACACAAATATATATATATATTATCTACTGGCGGTCGCCAGTAGATAGTTATAGTTAGGACCTATTATCCATAGGAAATTCGTAACATTCTATTCCCAATAACTTTGGCGCCGATTGACGAATCTTCGCAAAATTTTCAAAACTAATGGCCCGCTCCGGTCCGCTCCTATCTTGAAAGTTTTGGGGTGATTCATCAAGCGGGAGCTGAGAAAAAGGGGGTCCCAAAACGTGTTTTCTCCATGTTAATTCCCATAGGAAATTTTAGACACGGCTACAGCCCGAACTGCTGAACGGAATTACACCAAATTTGGCAAAAGGTAGCGCTTGGTTCAGAAAGCGACCTTTTTTAAATGGTGTAAATCCGTTCAGTAGTTGCGGAGAAATTAAAAAATAAGAGTCAAAAAATCGATTTCCCATAGGAAATTTATGCAAGGCTACAGCCAAAACTACTGAACGGAATTACACCAAATTTGGCAAGAAGGTAGTGCTTGGTTCAGAAAGCACCCTTTTTAAAAATGGTGTAAATCCGTTCAGTACTTGCTGAGAAAATCAAAAAATAAAGGTTTCGATATCTATGGCCGCGGTGGATCCGCGCACCCTCCCGACCACGAGCTAATTGGCTGTCAACACTCCAAACCAGGAAGTGTTGGCAGCCATCTTGTGCCTCGGTAGAACCGAGGCACAGAAACAAGTGCGCAAAACACAAAAAGGGGGCAGGGTAGAAACACCCTGACCCCCTAGGCCTGCTTAGGGTGTCCCACAGGGACCCCAGGGCCAAAAAGCATTTTTTTTTTAAATCATCTGGATGCGCTTAGGATGCGCGGATCCCGCCGTGAAAAAAAAAAATGAAGCGCGGGCTCCCGCGCTTCGTTGTTATTTGGCCCCCGGGTGTGTCAAGTCCCGGGGGCATGCAGGGGTTTATTAATAATGTTGGGGGGGCCTCTAAGGCCCCCCCAAGCCCCGGGGACCTCCACCGCCTGGGGCTTTGACATCACTGATGACATCATCCACGTGAAAATCTGATGCACCTCCTCACACTCTATTATAACTTTTGATACACCCACTGTAAAATACAGACTACCATTTTCAAAACCATCGACACACCAATACCAGTTACTACATGCGCACTCACTGATTCCTAGGTCTACACACACATCCACTCATTCACCCATACAATCACTCATACATGCAGTCACTCATCAATACAACACTATCATATGCACTCATACACCTATACAGACACTCACACACCGCCACTCATCCATGGAGTCACTCACACACCTAGTCAGTCATGCAAATAATCAATCACACTCCCATTTACTCACCTATACAGATACTAACGCATACTTACTCTCTTATATAATCACTGATACAAGTACACACTCATCCATACAGCCACTCTCACAATCACTGACTCTCACGTATAGTCATTTATACTCCAACTCTCACATACACTGCCTTTTCCCTATGTAGTTACTTGGACATGTACCTCTGAGACATCCATTCACTCACCAACACACCCATACACACACTCACCCCCCATACAGCTGTTTTCACATGCACTCTTGAACCCATGCACCCAGTGAATCAACCACTCACACATCTATGCACAGAGTCACACACCTCACACCCACCCACACACACACTCAGTCTCCCATACAAATTCTCAAGCAACCAATCAATAACCGATATACACACTCATGTAGCTACTCACCAACCCATGCTTTCAGTAAGACACATTTAATCACTCACTTATACAGTCAGTCACGCACCTACTAAATCATCCATCCAGACACTTATACACCCACTCATTCTTCAATACACCTTGGCATATATATAAAACATATTTAAACTTTACAGAAACACACAGTGACTGGATGATGTCATCAGTGATGTCATCAGTGATGTCATTTGAGATGTCATCAGTGATGTCATCAGTGATGTCACTGACCATGTCATGAGTGATGTAATATGTGACGTCATCAGCAGTGCATTGCGGGGGCGCGAGTTATAGTTAGCTGAACTAACTATAACGGGGGAATTTCACGGGTTTTGTACGAGTGCAATGTCCAACTAACTATAACTTTCCCTAAAACCTATGGTTTTTTCAGTGAATTTATAAGGTTTTTTAAATGCTAATTTCTAACTATAACGTGCCTGAAACCTATAGTTTTTTCAGTGAATATATATATATATATATATCTATATATATAGAGCCACATATATAAATATGTATTTGTGTGTTTATATAAGTATATATAGAATTCAGCATTAATGGAATACATTTAATTTGCAATATATTACATTTATATATTCAAATATTTAACATTGACTAATTTACACTCTATTTACATTAAATAATCGATATTTCTATCTATTTGTGGATGATATTAGCATCAATTATATTTTTTTCATATATATCTGTGCTTACCGTTATGAGTATAGGAGCACGATATTGTGGTAAACATTAATTTTGACACAATATTTTTGTCAACGATATTGTTTACCATGATATTGTGTCAGTGATCCATGGCAAGAAATATTGGCCCACTTGTAATCCCTGTTTCTACTGAAAAGATTGTACAGATTGACATTTTTGCAGAGGTTGCAGAGTCCTTATTGAACTTCCAGAATCAATTTATTTGATGCAATATCATTATTTTTAAGAAAGCTAATATGACCATGCAAAACAGATGTCGCCTCTTTTCCTGTCGAGAGGTTTTTTAAACTTGACATTGAAAACTTAAAAAATGCTCAATACCATTTAAAAATGAAAACATTTGCTTTCAAGAGAATTATCCCATTTCAAGAGAGGTAACCAAAAGCGTGCCCTACGTTCCCCTTGCTGAAATCAGAAATGCTTGTCAAGCCCAACTATATTAATGTACCTGGTGCAATTAAACTTGATTTACATTCTGAAACCGTGCTTTTCAGAATTGTTTTGTTTATTTTATGAACTATCTTTCATCTTCTTTCATGTTTGAGATATTGTTGACTATAGGGCAGATTACGATGTTGGTGAAGCTGACATCGACGTGCCGTCGGTGTCAGTCCCACCGACATCTATAACCACGGTCAGACTTCCGCATTACGATGCGGTTGGTCGGACTGCATTGCCCCAGAGACCGACCAACAGCTTCCAATGGGCTCAAGGAGCCAGTCGGGCAGTCGGTCGGATTGCATTCCCTTCATGGGGATTACGATCCACCATTCCGCCAGCCATTTCACGTCGGTTCTTGCGATGTAAAAAGGCTGGCGTAGAGGCTTTTTTGGGCCCCTAGCAGGGCCCTTGTCCCTCGTGGCCCTCCACTATGGGCCCTGGGGGGGCACTTGTGTTGCTCCCTAAACATCCCTGCATCGTGTGGCAGGCACCACATGGTGCCTGCCACAGGGTGCAGGGATGTTTACAAACATGTCTTTTGGCATTGGGGCTTCTGCTGTGGCCCTTTTCCGGGCATCGTAATCAGACCCTAAGTTTCCAATTTAAAAAGTTGTCAATTCCAACAGGGAAACAAGAAATACATAAATATTAATATGGCAACAAATCTAATAGTTTAATACACTGAACACTGAATAGTGACAGTCTTCACGCGTATTGGCTCTTTCCATTATAAATTCGTCGGAAGAAGGAAAGCCTTGCTCACTACGCGACTTTGAGAGGTTGTTGGTCCCAGAGGAGAGCATGGGTCCTCATCCTGGGTTGCTATGGAGACAGTGACGTGGCGGCCGGCTCCATCACACCCGGGACGTCAGACGGCGGCGGCGAGCATCTCCTGGCGAGGCTGAATCTGAGCAGGGATTGTCTTGGTCCGTCTCACGGCTCCTGTGCCCTCCAGTCTGGCCCTTGTTTGGGAGGTGACCGCCAAGGCCATGGCGGTGGGCTGGCCACGAAACGCACTTCCGGGATCCAAGACTGGGCTCTTGACGCTGAGGGCAGCGGCCACGCCTCGAGGCTGCTGAACCCCGGGACTCCGCCTGCTGCCGAGGATTTGGTGTTGACGACAGGTGCGCGAGGACCGTGTGCAAGTGGCTGGCGAAGCGGTCATGGCAGAGAAGAGTCCAGCAGCTTCACAGACTCGTCTCACGGCTCACATTGAGGCGGCAGCCCAACAACTTGCTTCTTTTTTTCTTCTTCACGTCTGCGGAGTTTCCGTGCTTAGGGATCATCGGAGAGCACGCTGTACTCGGAAACGTTTACCGCGATCTGCAAGACCGACACCTGAGGGAGCCTGAAGCAAATCACTGTACCTCCACTATAGAAATACTAAAAAGAAAAGAGAATTATCTCGAAGTAAGGGGCATATTTTCTTACTTTTTATGATTCATTAAGTATTACTTGTGAACAGCCTGACTTCAAAATGGCCACCAAAAAGGGGCCCAATGCCTTAATTCACTATTACTGATCTGCCTGACCTTAAGATGGCGACTAGCAACGGAGTATTTGTAACAGAGCTACTAAACCCAAGGCAAAGAACCTTAATTTGATCTCTAGATCAGACATTAACTCAATAGACTTAATATCATCTAAAAAGTCTGGAATAAAACTATTATAAAAACGACCACAATAGGAATAGAGTGGCTGAAGAAGAGACAATGCCCCCCGGGCGGAATCAATATATGTTTTACTGAACGCGGAGCCCGATCAACATGGCCGATGCCCGGTGGAGCTGTATAGGCAGCTATAGAGGAGATTGGCTTTGGTCTCACCCCCGCAGCCGTCACCTACCCAGCCGGACATTGGACATAGTTCTTCCTTGTCTCTCCGCTGTTTCCTTTCCCCCCCACACCTCCTCCCTCCGTGTTCCTGTGGCTGCCTCCCCCTTCCAGCCGAGTCTTCCTGACCTGATCTACATTCCTTACCCCTTTTTTTACCATTCCCCCTCCAACTTCCATACCTCATTGGACGTGTATCTTGTCTATGTAGGCGCTAACAACTCATGTTATTATTGATTCACTGTTTTTCTCCTATGTTTTACTTGCCTCCTGTAACTGATGTAATTTTGTTCCTCGTAACTCGCTGATCCTCATGTAAAGCGCTCTGATACCTCCGGGTCTAGCCAGCGCTATATAAAACTCTTCAAATAAAAATAAATAAAATAAAAATCCTATAGCATGAGAGCACAGGAAGAAAACACAAGGTCCCAAATCAAAGTAAAAGTGCAAACGTGGTGAGTTTTTCTTCACACATTCTTGTTCTGTTACATATTTCACATGACTGGGAGGAAGATATGAAGTAAGGAGCGACATGGAGCGCCCGGGCCATTTCTCAAAAATCCTCGACCAGCACAGAAGGAGACTCCAGTCTGATCATACATAGCATCTGCTCGTTCCAGTGTACACGCGCACTACACTCAAGATGGAGCACCCAAGAGGGCTTTGCTGATAATTTATCCGACTATGTGGCGCGTAGGTTAAATAAAGGTCTCACTGCACTGCCAGGCACTTGGAGTACAGAGAACAAACAAATAACGTGTCTTTGTGTCCTCTTCATTCCCACTTCAACACATGAACACATTTGAGAGCACAGTACAGGCAGTGAGGAAGGGGAATCTTGCTGGCTCGCCTGTGATTGATCGCTCCTCCATTGTTGATGCCTCTCTCACTGAGCCTGCTTCCGCCTTTGAGACTTTTCTGACATTCTGGCCACCCATTGGTGACGCTCAACCCTACCTCCTCCTCGCCTCACTGCCGAGCCTGATTTTGCCTGTCTCTACGAGCTGGATGGTGTTACTGCTGCTCGTCTGTGGGTCTCCAGCATGGCACCCAATGTGTCATTCACCAGGGAAGCTGTCTTCAAACTATCATGAACATTACGGGTAGGAGCACTGCAATTGCAGCACTAAACACCAATAGCTAACCCTGACTAGGAATGTTTCCTGCTACAAAAGTCGGCCAAGACTCAGAAGAATCAATTCACAACTTTAGTGGCTCCTCAAAGACCGGCAAGCATGTGTATAATACTAGATGAAGACAAAGTGATGCACACGCAAAACATCCGAGGGTGTGTTTTAGCCAATCTCAGACCTCTTATCCTCAGGGAACAGGGGACATATTTTCCAAACATGCTCAAGCTAAGTCACTGATTTGAACTCTCAAGCTCAAGGCCTCACACATGGAAGCCATGCTCAGGATCCTGTGATAAAATCTAAAACTACGAATCCAATCTCAAGAACAATGGGGCATATTAGCAAGACCCACGTTAAAATTATCGCCGTTTTAGCGGCAGGAAACTGCCGCTAAAACCCGCGATAATGGGCTTGCTAATATGCGTTATGGAATTCCAATAGAAGCTCAGGTTAGATGTCCTGCACATCTAACCTGGGCTTCTATTGGAATTCCATAACACATATTAGCAAGCCCATTATCGCCGTTTTAGCGGCAGTTTCCTGCCGCTAAAACGGCGATAATTTTATCGCCGGTCTTGCTAATATGCCCCAATATTTTTGGCACCAGGATGTCTACCTATCGCCACTGTGGAATCCCCTCAGGACATTATGGCCTGGTTTGTAAAATTTTGCTGCCTCAAAAAAAAAAACTGTTGCCCAAAAAAACAAACCTTGCAGTCTTATTGGTACAGGTGCTAAATAGTCATGTTGCAAAAAAATGTGTAGTCCAGATGTAGAATCAGAAAACCAGCACTATACAGCAGAGAGAGCAGGGAAGACAAATGTTTGGTGCCAGAGAGAGTGCAGATTTAAATTTCAAACCTGCACTCTCTCTGCCACCCCCTGCCACGTTGTTTCTCAGCGTCCAATACACGGTGCTGGAGGGAGCTGTTACATTACCTCCTCCCATCTGAAATTAGGGTGAGAGGAATGCAGAGGAGACTAAACGAACAGTTCCCTCCAGCACCAAGTATTTCACACTGCTAATTGTGAGTGATGGTGGTGCAAGGGCAGCAGTGGGGCAGGAGGAGGGGGAGTAATAAGGGATAGAAACAAAAAAAACATGTGCCACAGGAGATTAGGGCGAGGGTGAGAAGGACTTGTTACAGAGGGAAATAGGTTATTGAGAGGGTCTTCACCTGTGAGCTGTGCATCATCCTCGATTACTTTACAGTACTTTTCAAAGGCACAGGATGCAATAACTGACTAAATGGTGTGGCTGCCCATTGACCACCCAGTGTGGCCTGGAGCATGCCTATCAGTCCCCATGTGGCCTAAAGTGCAAGTAAAATTGGTTCGGTCACCCCCTGCAAATTGGAGATTTTATGATGCACCGCATGGCATAAGGAGAGAAAGGTCGCAACAAGTCTGGTTTCAATGTGCGACACTTTAGCCTTTCTCTCGAAGCATCGAGCCCTACACTCTTGTTCAATGAAGGTTTAACTGGCATTTCTTGGCAGTAATTGCCTCTACAGACTAGGCGAGCTTCTACGGGGGCCAGTAGAATACCAGGCGCCAATTGCAAATGTCCCCGTCTTTTTGCTCTCGTGCTCGGGTTTAAAAGACCCCGTTAATCTTTAAAATGCAAACTTCCAGTACCATAGCTGTTTCTGAAGACAAATGCATATTTTTTTTGTCAAAAATAAACAGTGTGCAATGCAGGGGGTCGAAGTAAAAAACACGTTTGTTTTTGAGAGGCAGCCCGGTGACTACCTCATACACACTTTAGTAAGTAGGCACTTTTACAATGTAGATTGTCATGATTTCTGCGCCCCGCTTTTCTAGGCAGCCCGAGGCTAATGAACATCTTGAAGGGTGTGAAGATCCCTTTATTGAGGCAGGCAGCTGAAAGGCTGCAGCAATCTGCCTCGGCAGACAGCGCCATTATTCTTGCAGCATCGACGAAGCGTAAAATATGAATTCCTTATTTTTGTTACTTACATAAAATAGGCCAGCTTCAATCCATTATCAAGACCCTATTCACAGGTATTATTATTAGCAGGTTCATTAGGTGCCTAATGAGGGCAGACACCCTGATTCTAGACACCAGTACAGAGTGAGTGAAAGGTGGTAAAAGGGCTCTGAACAACCATATTCTGAAATGAAACATTGCGGTCGGACGGCAGGTTTTAGTGGCATTGAATATTTCACAGAATGCTCGTTTCTAAGCGTGCACAAATCTTTTATATTCTCTTGCCCACAGTGCCTACATCGAGCCTAAATCTCTTTTCGTACATTGCTCTGCAATGTCAAATTTATTTTTTCTCAGTTTTTGACATTTGACATCCCCCGTGAGACACATGTATTCCACGTCCTATTCAAGTCCTCCAGGTCACAGTGTTTTTTCATTTCTCATAGTCCCTGTATCTCTATTGTCACACATCTTACCAACATCCACCAGAGCTTTTCCTGCTCTGTCTCCACTCTACTGTGCTGGATGGATCTCATTCAAGATGGCATTCTTTTTGATCCTCCAAATGAAGTATGTGGTTGTCACTATAAACGAGCTTGTTGAAGTGTAATAGATTCCTTAACTGTGGAATATTTCTTCCACCTTAAGGGTTCACAGATGTTGTTAGAATGCATGAGATGTGGGTTCTGAGAACGGTCAGTTGGCTCCTGGACAGTGTTCTAGCTGGGTGTCCAGGGATGCTATAATAAAGCATCTTTTTCATCTGCGGATTTGTTTACATTTATTCTGGAAGAGCGAGTCCACTATACATTGGCAATGAGTTGGTACAGCAATGCTGGCACTATGCCACCCAGGTGTTAAACAGTGGACCCAGCATCACACCCTGCGACCGAATTAGGTATATTGGCACAATGTTGTGTGCCGTCACCACAGCGTGTCTGAACTATGTGAAGATTCCATGACATTTTATTGCCAGCTTGAATCAGGAAAACGGCAACTAGTGTGATAACAAGTATTAAACTTGGCAAAGGCCACAAGGTGAGCAGATGATAGCACTAGCGTGAAGGATGGTGTTTGCACCGCGCAGACTTGGCGCAAACTCAGAACTTTGCTATGTCCACTAGGATGGACCTTCTCTTGAACTGAGGCTGAAATCACAAATTTTGTGACATCTCAATGACAGTAAAGCATATTTTGCCCCACAGTTACGACAGAGAGGACTATGTTTGTAAACCATGAAGGTTTATTGAAAAAAATTGTAAATTTACAATTTCAAATCGAATCAATTAATCAGAAATCAATAGTCACTTATGTACGGCAAATATCAATATAATCCAGGCAATTAAATTCAGCAAATGCAAGTACGCTTTATTAAAGACAACATATGCAAAGTGAGGCAAAAATTGTGTTCCTATAAAGGGAAACTCTCTAATGCTAAGCTAAGGTTGTAGGGAAGTCGGAAAATTTTGTGCAGCTAGTGTCGGTAAATATAGCATTGAATGTAGAACCAAATGAAGGTTCCAATCAAGAAAAGGAGAAATTTACTTTCTATAGAAAGTAAGTCTATGAGCAAAAATATAAGGAGCATTGGGTCTCAAGAGAGGTAAAGAGACGTCCGCCTGCAAAGTGATTCACAGTCAATCCCTAACTCTACATCAATTTTCTTCTAAAATTACATCTCTACTCTTATACAGGAGCCTTGGCCCTAAAGGTCATCACAAAGTTCAATCATTCAGAAGTATCAGTTGACTTTAGTTCAGTCAAAATCAATATTTAGTCACAGTAAAAATGTGGCAGCTCTGATCATTGAGGTTTCTCAAAACAGTCTGCTGGTCATCAATCTCATGTATTCTCAAGTCAGCTTCACTCTCAGCAAAGTATGTCCATTCAGGAGCTGAGTACATTCAACTAGGCACATGTGTCCTCTTTGATCTTTTGAGTACTGGCTGTTCGATGTCACTTTGCTCACTTGTCTCTGTCTCTTCATTGATGACATCTGGAATTCATTCTTCAGACACAGAAACTCTCCATCTTCATCTACTCTTTGGCCACCATTCATTTCTTGGCTCCCGTCTGGTCACACTGCTTGCCCCTTCTAGCTCAGAGTCTGCGCTTACGTCTTCAGTTTGGTTCAGTGTGGCTACTCATGGCACATTCATCACAAGCCCTGCATTTGTCTCAGGTTGACTTTGAGATTCTTGAGCATACTCTCCTTCTTTTCCCTCTGAGTTCTCCTGTTGCACTGAGTTCCATCTCAGCATCTCAGTAGTGGCTGTCACCACTTCTTCTCTAGCTTTTCTCACTCTCTGAGTGAGTGAAGCATGAATCCAGTTCGTAAGGCCTCCACATTTAACAGCAGTGTTCGCGACCAGTATATCTTAATAGGGGCCATGCCATGTGAGATCCAGGCACAACTTTCTCATGCTTCTTGACCAAGGCCCAGTTGCCAGGTCTGAGGTCATGGCACTGCTCTTGCCTTGAGAGGGGAGTCGCCAATTGAACCTGGATATGAGTTGTTTCTTATAAACCACTAAGTAGTGTAATAGTTTCATCTTAAATGGTCATAACGCACATTTTTGTAACACCACTTCCCTTCACTTCTTCACTAGATGTAGATCGATTTTCTATTATTTAGGCATTGAAGGACAGTTTCAGACTCAGACGATTGTACCAATTATATTGCATTGTCATGATGTCATGAGAATATCTAAGAGCATAATAGAGTGAAAGAGAGTCTGAATGTGAACACCAGGGGTGGTATTCACTATGTTTTCGGGTTCTGATGATAACACAATGTCATGGGTAAGTTGTGTTAATTCGAGTAGAGAACGTAATGTTTTCTAGCTTTCCCATTATTTTGGATTACTGCGATTTGGAGATACCATAATACGGGCACGGAAGTTTGCGTAAAGGGGTTTGCTCCTATGTTTTGCCAGATACGAACGATTCATGTTAATTCAGATTCTGTGTTTGTTGAGATTTTCACATATCATTCAAAGATGGCACGCGTTCTTTGGTAGAGGCAGTATGGCTTGGAGTGGTCCATTGTTTGTGTTGTTAAAAAGATTGTGTATTTTAAACAGATACGAGGTATGTGATAGATGTAGGTTGAGGGTGTGATAGGTAGCATAAAACTTGAAAGGCTCCTAGAAACCTATGATTTCCGGTGTTTTTTTGCCAACTAGATGTGGTACAGCTTTGAGGACAGAAGAATTAAGAAGCGTAGCGGGTGAACACGGTAGAACCGCTCAAGGAAGATCCTTGACGTTTTCAAATAGTAAGTGTATATTAGGATATACATGAATGGCATCCCTGATCTGCAGGTGTTTTTTTGCATGTTTTACACTTTGACGAATCAGGACATTAATGTCAAATGAAGTTTTGGACCTGCATTTGGAATTTAGTAAGTATATGGTGAATTGGAACTGACTGGAGGCTGCAGGTTTTGTCTCATGAGTCCATTTTTATTGTTTTGCCTGTTTTTGTTGCTCTCATTTGGCTAGTGGTGAAGGTTAGGCACTAAAACATTTTTTTAAGGGCTTCTTGTTAAGTTGTTGGGCTCACTTGAAGCAAAGGCTTTAGGCTATTTTCTTTTTTCGTTTTTGTGGAGGAGTGAGTGTGGCCATCTGTGAGTGGTGACTATTATCACACTGGAGGCCGGCACAATGCACAATTGTTTTTCTCACATTAGTGTGAGATATTGTACATATATTGATGATTGATATTGTTAGACCTGGCACTAATTGGCGTGGGTCTCCCCTGCATTTTTCCCTTTGCCTGCTGTGTTTTTGCTGTGTGTTGGACTCCGTTTTGCTGGTCTAGATGCTTTGGGCACTTTGCCACTGCTGTTTAGTGCCAAAGTGCAAGTGTTACCTATGTAAATTGTTGTTATGGATTAATGATTCCATGATTGGCATATTTGATTTACTTGTCAGACACTAGTATAGTGCACTGTGTGTGCCCAGGTCCTGTAAAGCATATGCTGCTAGTGGCTCAGCACTGACGGTGCCACCCACAGAAGCAGCCTGTAAAATGTAACTCTGGCCTGCCATTGCAGAGCCTGTGTGCAGTCTGGACTGCCATGTCGACTTGGCAAGTGTACACACTTGCCAGTCCCTAAACCTTCCCTTTTCTACATATTAGTCACCCCTAAGGTAGGCCCAAGGTACACCTGTGGGCAGGGTGCATTTTATGTGAAAGGTAGGACATGCCCTGATGTGTGTGGCATGTCCTGATAGTGAAATACTGCCAATTTCGTTTTTCACTATTGCAAGGCTGCCTGTTTACATAGGACAGAAAGGGGAGGTGTTTATAACATCTTATAAACATAACTGACCATGGGAACAAGGTAGAAAAATAAAGTTTAGTATGCCTGAACTCAGAATGTTAAAATGCATCTTTTAGTGAGGGTGATTTTTACATTCTGTGTTTGAAAATACCACTTTTAGAAAGTAGGTATTTTCTTGCCTAACCATCCAGTGTGCCTCTGCTAGGTTTGTGTATTGCATGTCTGGCTTTTGGATGACAGGGGCTTGAGAGGGGCAGCGTCTCCAGAAGTCTGAAGAGCCAGGGCTGGGCTGAATAGACCTGGGCTGCATTTAGAGTAGGGGGAGGAGATTTCCTTTCAGCTGAATGGGCCTGGTCTGCCTTCAACAATGCTGTCTCCACCTCCTGCCAGGAAGCTGCACCAGTGAGGACAGAACTGGTTTTGGCTGGGTACAGACACTCTCTGCATTCAGAGAACAAAGGATTTTGGTGTATAGAAAGAGGGGCCCAGACCTCAGACTTTTAGATCACTTCTGGGAATCTGAGGAGGAATACTGCCCCTGTGTTGTTTGCTGTCTGGGGTTGGCCTGCAGTAGCTACTTGCTGCCAAGGAAAGGAGAAAAGGACTCTGCTGTTTGCTTTGTCACCTGCTTGAAAAAAGTTCTCCAAGGGTTTGAAACTG
Organism: Calotriton arnoldi; assembly: GCA_963921515.1. Classification (NCBI taxonomy): domain Eukaryota; kingdom Metazoa; phylum Chordata; class Amphibia; order Caudata; family Salamandridae; genus Calotriton; species Calotriton arnoldi. Next base: position 40,500 of record CAWUFW010021896.1, read on the forward strand.
AGCTTGCCTCCTGTTCTGAAGTCTCAGGGACACAAAGAGTTCACCACCAGCTCCCCTGAATTTCCTTGCTGGGAATTCTAATCTGCTACTGTTCTGGACCCCTAGAGACTGTTTTCCGCTGGGAGCTGGAAAATCGATGCAACTTCGAAGAAGCGAGACGCGCCCGCACCTGTTTCCGATGCATCGCCGAAGAAACCGTCGCAGCGCCTGCCGCGGCTCGAGAAATTGCTGCACGCTGCATCAAGTGCACCGATCTCCGCAGTCCAAGATCACCGCACCGAGTCCAACGCAAGGCCTGCTGTGCGGCTGCACGAGTTCCCGCATCGTCACCGGATCGTCGCATCGCATCGAGGCGCCAAGTCTGTTGCATCGTTGGGGGACGCAGTAAGAAACCAACGCATCACCTCCCCAAGCAGTAAGAATCCGACGCATCACCTCCTCTTCGGTAAGGAACCGACGAATCACCTCCCCTACACTGCAGTAAGGAACCGACGCATCACCTCCCCGAAGCAAGGGCCCGACGCATCGCCTTCCCTGAGTGTAAGGAACCGACGCATCACCTTCCCTGCGGCCCGTTTTGTTTGTTTACGTGACGCATCCCAGGTACTTTGTGAGAAAAGTGTTGCATCTGCAATTTTGCTTGAACTGAACTATTTCTACCATCTGAAAGTCATATTTATATTACTGTATTGTGGATTGTTGTCGTTTGGTCTTGTTTTGGTTTAGATAAAATTATTTATTTTTCTTACATGGTGTGTTGTCTATTTGTAGTGTTTTCACTGTATTACTGTATGTGTTCACAAATACTTTACACACTGCCTCTGAGATAAGCCTGTCTGCTCGTGCCAAACTACCAAGGGGGTGAGCAGGGGTTATTTTAGGAGTGTATCCCCCTTACCCTGACTAGAAGTAAGGGTCCCTATTTGGACAAAGGTACCTACCACTGCCAACTAGAGACCCCCATTTCTAACAGATATCAACCCCTGTACAATGTTAATTTGTTTTTTTACAGATTGGCCCCTGAAGAAGGGACTAGTTCCAGAAATGCATTGGGGATGAAGATAAATACTGTCCTATTGTACTGCTTTGTCTTTTTGTACATTCTGAAGTTTCTTCACAATCAGTTGAACTCATTCATGCGAATGTTAACATATGGAATGGAAAAAATAAATGTGATAAGAAATATGTAGAAGAATTATTATTTAGATGAGGATACTAAAAGTTTGCAATATATTGATTGTTTGTTATGCACAATGTGTTCAAGTTTTGTTACTTGACTACAAAGCTCTATTCACACCATCTATAGAGGACAGCATACGTTTCAGTGTGGCACATTTTGAATACATTTCTTTTGGATTGATTAAGAATAACGAAACACAGGTAGTGCACTACACACTCCCTAATCACAAGAGACAGAAGCACCACACCAGCCAGCCCTTTGCAGTAGCCAAGAACAATGTCATCTGTAATATGTACAGGTTCAGTTGTGTGAAAATCAGTAAGTCTCATGGCTCTCCCCATGAGAATTTCATGGGGAAACAGTCCTGTCCTCTGATCTGGAATGCTTCTTGGAGTCATCAACACCAATGTAAGGGCATTTGGCTGTGGATGCACATACTTTACCAAAACAGGATTTTAGGGTCCCGTTTATCCGTGCCACATTGTCTGAAGCCTCAAGTCTGTAACTACAGTGGTTCCTGTGATCTACCAGCAAAGCTGCACACAAGAGTTTCATCACTTCATTCTTGAAGTGATTGCCACAAACTGACTCAAGAGAAATGTGAATTCCAAAATGGAGAATGAACTCTCCTGGCAACACTTTGGCCACTGTATGACTGTCATTTCTTCTCGTGGGGTATGGCTTGACCCATATGGAAAAGAGATAAACCATCCACAAGATGTAACGGAGTCCGTTACACACAGGCATCTCAACAAAATCAAGCTACATACAGCTGAAAGGACCACCTGATCTCCCTATGTGACTAGTGTGGACTGGAGTTCTCCTGCCCGCATTTAGCTGTTGGCATGTGGGACATCGGTTACATAACTCAGCTGGAACTACACAGAACTTGGGATTTAACCAATATGTGCAAAAGAGACAAACCATTGTGTCTCAGCCTATGTGGGTAGCACCATGGAAATAATGCGCCTTGGGGGGCAACATGGAATCAGGCACAACAGGATGACAGGGTTCTCCAAAGTCAGTCCTGGGGTCCAGATCCATGCCAGATTTTTAAGATAACTACATTTATCTAAATGGGGATATGCTAAAAATCTGGCATGGATCCGTCCCTCCAGGACCGACTTTGGAGAACCCTGACCTACAGAAACCCAAACTTCATCCTCATTCTTAATGTATACTGTGCTGACCCACCTCTCCTGTTTACATTCTGGTGGCTCTTCTTGCAATCTCTTCACCTCTTCCCACGTATCAGCAACAGTCAGCAAAAGGCTCGTAGACGTGTCATACTCAGATTCATTTGAATAATCTCCATTGAATTTGTAAGAACCACAGCTCAATGCCTGGCAACTTCCTCAGCATATCAATTGTGATCTGTAAAAAAAACGTTCCTGCTCTTGTGTGCTGCACTCTTTACAATGGCTACTTTAACCAGCATTTGCAATGCCTCAAGAAGTTTCATAACTTAGTGCTCAATTCAGATAGGGGAGTCAGACAAGATCATGAAACCCCTCATGGATCACAATTGCCCAAAATTGTGGACCACGTCAAACCCTTACTGGCTATCAATATATATGGTGAATCTCAAATTGTCAGAGACAAAACAGGTTCTAGTAAGAGTGACCAGTTCTGCCACCTGTACAGAGGTTACATTACACAGACAGAAGATTTCCACTACATCTTCTAAGTTGAAAACAGCATATGCTGCTTTCAAAATCCCTTTCTTGTCTTTTAATCAAGAGCCATCCATAAACAGCATTTAATCAGGCGCTTCTAGAGAGGCATCTTGAATATCGTGCCTTGGGTTGGTACACAATTCAGTCACATCGAGGCAATCATGGTAAACCTAATCATCATTTTCATCAACAACTGGAAAATGATAACAGTGTGGCAAGAATGAGACAAGAGTACCTCCGCAAAATAATGTTTTCAGCAGCAAGGATAACCTGATCATACTTTGTAAGTTGACTGATGGTCATTTGTTGTGTTTGAGTGTGGCTAAGTAAGATTTCTACTGAATGGTGGACCGTGACCTTGAGAGGGTACCCCATGACTATGCCCTCATACTGCTGCATGCTGACACCAAGTGCCGCCACCACCTTTAGGCAATCCGTGACCCGGTAATACAGCGGCTACTGGGTCAAGCGTGGCTGAAAATTAAGTAATGCGACGTTTGGATATTCCATGGGTTTCAGTTAGCACTGATAGGGAGTCCCCTTCTCTCTCTGAGCAGTACAGAATGAAAAGCTTCTCATAATCGGGCATTCCTAGAGCCAGGGCACGGTAGAGACTTTCTCTCAGCTTGAGAAAGGCTTTTTCACAAACTTTGTCCCATGGTAGCAGATCTGACGCTTCTTGTGTGTTAGCCTCTGTAGAAGATTGGCCACTAAAGAAAGGTTGGGAATCCACTGATCATAGTAGCCCACCATTGCTAGGAACAATCTTGACTTCTCTCTGCATTTTGAGACAGTTCTTCTACAGCATGGCAAACATTCTCTCTTGAGACACTTTCCTTGCTCCTTTCTCGATGTGATGTCCTAGATACAGGACTTTTTTCTGACAGTTTGGAAATTTGGTTGGGGACACCTTATGTCTGTTTTTCAGCTAAGTGATTTAACAGGGCTGTGGTATCATGCCTGCACATGTCTCGCATTGCTGATGCCATCAATAAGTTGTCGATTTATTGTATCAAGACTGAGTTACACAGCAACTTTAGGGTCTCTAGATTCCTTTTCAAGATCTGGTTGAATCACTCCATCAATCAGGCAGTACTTATGTCACCCAGGAAGGTATCCAGGTGCTGTGCTGTGGATATCAGTCAAAGAGCCAGGCCTTGAGTCCCTCCCTGAAGAGAGTTAATGAGGGTGCCATACAGAAGTGGAAGGGGAGGGTGTTCCAGGACTTGGAGGCAAGGAGGGAGAAGGAACGTCCTCCATTGCGGCAGTGGCGGATTTGTGGTATCTGAGCAAGGGTGAGGTGAGCGGAGCAGAGGTTCCTGGGAGGTAGGTGGAAAATCAAGCAGCGGCTCATTTAGATGGGTCCTTGATCGTGGAGGGCTTTGAAGGCATGGGTGAGGAGCTTGTATTGTAATCTCTTCTAGATGGGGAGCCAGTGGAGGTCCTTCAGATGTTGAGTGATGTGAGTTCTCTTGGGCAAGTCCAGGCCCTCCTGGCTGCTGCGTTCAGGATCGTCTGGAGTCTTCTCATGTGTTCGGTGATGGTGCCTGCATAGAGTGCGTTGCCGTAGTCCAGTCGGCTGGTGATGAGGGCCTGTGTCACAGTTTTCCTGGTGCTGATGGGGAGCCACTTGAAGATTTTGCAGAGCATGCAGAGGGTGTGGAAGCAGGCTGAGGAGATGGCGTTAACCTGACGTTTCATGGAGAGTTCGCTGTCCAGGATGATGCCGAGGTTGCAGGCATGGTCTTTTTGATTGGGGGTGGGCCCGAGTTCTGATGGCCACCAGGCCAGATTGAGGGAATCTCTATTTACCCTTGAGGAACTTGGCACCATGCCAGAACTTTATTTTGGAACTGGAATGTGAATAGGGACTAGCTATCTTCATGCAATGCAATGGAAAATAACGCTTGGCAGTGATTTATGACTGGGAACCACTTAGCATCACAAAGGATCTGGAACAATATCACAGCATGATTCGATACCACAGAATAATACAGGACAACAATATTATTAATCTGTCTCAGGTCTTGTACAACCCACCACTTTTTGTTTTGTTTCTGTATTTCCATGATTGGAGAATGACAGGGACTTGCTAAAATCACTTTTAACATGCCCTGCTTCAACATGGATTCAATAACGGGGGTAATTCCAGCCACCGCCTCTAGTGAGAGGTTATATTGCTGCATTCGGGGGAATTCAGCATCTTGTTTCATTGTTATCTTTATAGGTTCATCACCTTTGATCAGACGAATGTCTTTGGTAGAGTAATCCCAGACTTCCTTCTTTACAAAGTTCTTTAATTCGGATGGTAGGTCTTCTTTTGTCAAAGCAGGGAATAGCCCAACATTGGGCTTCTGAGTCCTTAGTTTAAATTCAGCATCCTCATCGTGTGTTTAAAGCTCAACACTATTCGGTGTACAATAAGTCACACAGTCGAGCTTGCATAAAAGGTCTCTTCCTAACAGACTTACTTGGCTAGAGTCATATATCACAAGCTGATGGTCCTCTTCAAGGGGACCTATTTTCACAGGGACCTTAATAGAAACAGGATTCGCTGTATTTTTTGCAATGCCTACAACTTGGACTTGCTTTCTCCAGAAGGGTGGGTTTGGGACTTCCACTGTTGCTAGAATGGGTAGCCCAGGTGTCGATCAAAAATGACACGGATTGGCCATTCACCTCCCCTTCTACAGATCGGCCACTCTGGTCTATCTCCAAGACTGCTCCAATTACACAATCTTCCTCTCCTCTCAGGCACCACCATTGTGATTGGTCAGACCCTGGATCTCTGAAAGTGTCTAAGACTGGGAACTGTTGGAAAGGTTCTGAACTGGGGCAGCGGTTCTGTGGAACTTGGGCACTTGCATTCACATTAAACTTCAGACTGCCCAGATTATGTTGCATCAAGGGGGTTTAGGACATGTTAGGATTAGGAGATCTTTGCATTTGCATTTTTGGAGCGAGCATAAGATTCATATTCGGCCCTTGGCCATCAAACTGTATTTGGATTCATTTTTTATTTTATTTTAATTTTTTCAAGTCAGAGTGCATCACTAATATACATAATCAATGAATACAAGGTAAACATCAGAAGAGAGAACAAAACAACCCAAAGAGGCAATTAAATAACTAGGGTATCATGAGAATATAAAAAGCTAGAAAAATACATTTAGTAACTGAGTACAGTTTCATATATAATTAATCATGATTGGCATTAGTGAAATCCCAAAAGAAATGATTCCAAATCTTCCCGAAGTTTAGCAATGAGGAGAGGACACTAGCTTTGGCCAGAGCGAGCTCCGATTCTTATATCTCATGTATAAGGGTACACCATTCAGTATCCTTGGGAGGATCCACCGAGATCCATGACCTGGCAATACAGAGCCGGACAGACATCTGAATAATTATTAATAATCTCTGAGTGCCTCCCTCGAGATTGTATTTGACCCCCCCATCATTCTCTCTTCAATAGATAATTGGACTATGTGTCCCAAACTTAAGAACATAAGCTTCATCACCCCTTGCCAAAATGGCACGGACAGAGTGTGAACAGATGCAAAACATCCACGGCCAAGAGATTGCACTTGGGACATCTAGTTTTATCTGTGGAAGCAGTTGCTCCCCATCTAGAGATTATGGGGCCGATTCCGATTCAGGCCGGAAATCTCTCCGACCGAATCGGACCCGGAGAGATTTCCGACCGAATCGGACCCTAGCAGTCCGACCGAACGAGTACGATGGGTTCGCATGCTATCGGACTCGAGTCGGTCGGACTCCCATTGAAGTCAATGGGAGACGGACGTACAACGCGTACGCGGGCTCCCATTGACTCAATGGGTGCGAGGCGAACAAGGGCGCCCCTACAGCGGGTTCGCGTCGAAGCGGGTCGCGCCGTACATTCACAGGTAGGGGGGACCCATGGGTCCCCCCTGTGTGCGACTCGCGCGGCTAGGCGTACAGGGGGGGTCCGACATGGACCCCCAAAGTGCGGCTCCGACTGCTCGTTCGAGCCGGATGGCGCGAGTCGGTCGGACTGCTCGAGGCGCGCATCGTACTTACCCGGCCGTGGAACGTCTCCATTGCGCGGTGCGAGTCGAGTCCGTGCGAGTCGGTCGGAGCGGTTGGGTCCCGCGAATGAGTCGGTCGGCGATTTTGCGTCCGCTCGCATCGTACTCGCTCGCCCGGACGCACGTCCGACTCGGTCGGGAAACAGGGCTCCGAATCGGATCCGGTAATGCTGAATCCGATTCGGAGCCCTACCGGCCGAGATCGGAATCGGCCCCTATATCCGGGTTATAATATAGGGTGCACAGTCAAAATATCGAAATTATTATATCGATGTACAAAAATATCGAGTTCACAATATCGATAGTGTGAAATATCGATGTTTTGTATATCGATGTAGTAAATATCGATTTGAGGTGTTTAGGTAAAGATCGATGTTAGAAATATCGATAGTAAAAATATCGCCATGTTAAAATATCGTTTTTGTATGTTTTAAAAAATATTTTATAGTCAATGTTAAGTAGTAAATTGTGTTTAAAATGTATATAATAATGTTTTTTTTTTATACTGTTTTAGGAGCGGGATGTTGGGTTATAGGGGATAAGGGTGGGGAGTGTTTTAAAAAAATTAATTTAATTTGTATAAATGTTTAAATTTTAAGTATGTATTTATTTTTAAATTTCGAATTTCAAATTAAAATTTAGGAGCGGGATGTTGGGTTTATAGGGGATAAGGGTGAGGAGTGTTTTAAAAAAATTAATTTAATTTGTATAAATGTTTACATTTTATGTATGAATTTATTTGTAAATTTCAAATTTGAAATTAAAATTTAGGAGCGGGATGTTGAGTTTATAGGGGATAAGGGTGGGGAGTGTTTTAAAATAAATTAATTTAATTTATTTAATTTGAAAAATTTAAGTATGAATTTCCAATTAAATTTAGATTTTGAAATTAAAATTTTAGTAGTGGGATGTTTGATTTACAGGGGATAAGGGTGTGGAGTGTTGTAAAAAAATATAACATATTTCTATAAATTTGTTATATTTAAGTATGAATTTATAATAAAATTTTAAATTTAAAATAAAATTTAGTAGTGGGGAGTTGTGTTTATAGGGGATAAGGGTGGGGAGTGTTTTATAAAAAAATATATTTTATTTGTATAAATTTGATAAATTAAAGTGTGAATTTAAAAATTAATTTCTAATTTCAATTTAAATTATAGGGGATACAAGTGGGGAGTGTTTTTAAAAAATAAATAAATATTTTGGAAAAATTTAAAATTAATAATTATGAATTTTTACATTAATTTCGAATTTAAAATTAAAATTTAGGAGTTGGATGTTGAATTTCTTGGGTATAAGGGTGAGGAGTGTTTTGTAAAATTAAAATTTTTATTTGTATAAATTGTAAACGATAAACTTTTTATTTTTAAATTTTTTCAAATTTCAAAGTAAAATTTATGAGTGAAATGTTGTATTTATAGGAGGTAAGGGTGTTTTAATTAGAAAAATAAATATATATAAATATGCAAAAACTTTACAAAAATATTTTATTGTATACTATAAACATATTACACTTTAATTAAATGTAGGGAAATGTAAACAAATTTGTAAAAAATTCAATTAATACAAAGAATTATAAAATATGTTACAAACAAAAAAAGTATAATGTATACAATGTATGTACTAGTGTGAACATTTGTTAATTAAATAGTGATTATAGGGGGAATAGCAAATAAATGAAGTTTAGTGTCCAGCAACTACCCCAATTAAATACAGGCTGGATTGGGAATAGTAAATTAATTAATGTTAGTGTCCAGCACCTACCCCAATTAAATACAGACTGGAGTAGGAATAGTAAATTAATTAAGGTCAATGTCCAGCACCTACCCCAATTAAATACAGACTGGAGTGGAAATAGTAAATTAAGGTCAGTGTCCAGCACCTACCCCAATTAAATACAGACTGGAGTGGGAATAGTAAATTAATTAAGTTCAGTGTCCAGCACCTACCCCAATTAAATACAGACTGGAGTGGGAATAGTAAATTAATTAAGGTCAGTGTCCAGCACCTACCCCAATTAAATACAGACTGGAGTGGGAATAGTAATTTAATTAAGGTCAGTGTCCAGCACCTACCCCAATTAAATACAGACTGGAGTGAAAATAGTAACTTAATTAAGGTCAGTGTCCAGCACCTACCCCAATTAAAAACAGACTGGAGTGGGAATAGTAAATTAATTAAGGTTAGTGTCCACCACCTACCCCTATTAAATAGTCATTGGAGTGGGAATAGTAAATTAATTAAGGTTAGTGTCCAGCACCTACCCCAATTAAATACAGACTGGAGTGGGAATAGTAAATTAATTACTGTTAGTGTCCAGCACCTACTCCAATTAAATACAGACTTGAGTGGGAATAGTAAATTAATTAAGTTCAGTGTCCAGCACCTATCCCAATTAAATACAGACTGGAGTGGGAATAGTAAATTAATTAAGGTCAGTGTCCAGCACCTACCCCAATTAAATACAGACTGGAGTGGGAATAGTAAATTAATTAAGGTTTGTGTCCAGCACCTACCCCTATTAAATAGTCATTGTAGTGGGAATAGTAATATAATTAAGTTCAGTGTCCAGCACCTACCCCAATTAAATACAGACTGGAGTAGGAATAGTAAATTAATTAAGGTTAGTGTCCAGCACCTAACCCAATTAAATACAGATTGGAGTGGGAATAGTAAATTAATTAAGGTCAGTGTCCAGCACCTACCCCAATTAAATACAGACTGGAGTGGGAATAGTAAATTGATTAAGGTCAGTGTTCAGCACCTACCCTAATTAAATACAGACTGGAGTGGGAATAGTAAATTAATTAAGGTCAGTGTCCAGCACCTACCCCAATTAAATACAGACTGGAGTGGGAATAGTAAATTAATTAAGGTTAGTGTCCAGCACCTACCCCAATTAAATACAGACTGGAGTGGGAATAGTAAATTAATTAAGTTCAGTGTCCAGCACCTACCCCAATTAAATACAGACTGGAGTGGGAATAGTACATTAATTAAGGTTAGTGTCCAGCACTTACCCCAATTAAATACAGACTGGAGTGGGAATAGTAATTTAATTAAGGTCAGTGTCCAGCACCTACCCCAATTAAATACAGACTGGAGTGGGAATAGTAAATTAATTAAGGTTAGTGTCCAGCACCTACCCCTAATAAATAGTCATTGGAGTGGGAATAGTAAATTAATTAAGTTCAGTGTCCAGCACCTACCCCAATTAAATAGAGACTGGAGTGGGAATAGTAAATTAATTAAGTTTAGTGTCCAGCACCTACCCCAATTAAATACAGACTGGAGTGGGAATAGTAAATTAATTAAGGTTAGTGTGCAGCACCTACCCCAATTAAATACGGACTGGAGTGGGAATAGTAAATTAATTAAGTTTAGTGTCCAGCATGTACCACAATTAAATATAGACTGGAGTGGGAATAGTAACTTAATTAAGGTCAGTGTCCAGCACCTACCCCAATTAAATACAGACTGGAGTGGGAATAGTAAATTAATTAAGGTTAGTGTCCAGCACCTACCCCAATTAAATACAGACTGGAGTGGGAATAGTACATTAATTAAGGTTAGTGTCCAGCACCTACCCCAATTAAATACAGTCTGGAGTGGGAATAGTAAATTAATTAAGGTTAGTGTCCAGCACCTACCCCAATTAAATACAGACTGGAGTGGGAATAGTTAATTATTTAAAGTTAGTGTATAGCACCTACCCCAATTAAATACAGACTGGAGTGGGAATAGTTAATTATTTAAGGTTAGTGTATAGCACCTACCCCAATTAAATACAGACTGGAGTGGGAATAGTTAATTATTTAAGGTTAGTGTATAGCACCTACCCCAATTAAATACAGACTGGAGTGGGAATAGTTAATTATTTAAGGTTAGTGTATAGCACCTACCCCAATTAAATACAGAGGGGCCGATTCCGATTCGGGCCGGAAATCCCTCCGACCTAGGGGCCGATTCCGATTTCGGCCGGTAGGGCTCCGAATCGGATTCGGCTTTACCGGATCCGATTCGAACCCTGTTTCCCGACCGATTCAGTACGTGGGTCCGGCCGAGCGAGTACGATGCAAGCGCCCACGACTCGCCGACCGACTCGTACGCGGCTTCAACACGCTCCGACCGACTCACACGGACCCGACTCGCACCGCGCAATGGAGACGTTCCCCGGCCGGGTAAGTACGATGCGCATCGCGCAGCAGTCCGACCGACTCGCGCCATCTGGCTCGAAAGAGCTGTCGGAGCCGGACTTTGGGGTCCGCGTCGGACCCCTGTACCGCGTGGCCGCGCGAGTCGCACACAGGGGGAGCCATGGGTCCCCCTACCTGTGCATGTACGGCACGATGCGCTTCGCCGCGTACACGCTGTAGGGCGCCCTTGTTCGCCTCGCACCCATTGAGTCAATGGGAGCCCACGTACGCGTTAGTACGACCGGCTCCCATTGACTTCAATGGGAGTCCGACCGAATCGAGTCCGATAGCCTACGAACGCATCGTACTCGTCCGGTCGGACTGCCAGAGTCCGATTCGGTCGGAATTCTCTCCGGGTCCAGCTCGGTCGGAGAGATTTCCGGCCCGAATCGGAATCGGCCCCCTAGTCGGATTCGGAGAGATATCCGACCGAACCGGACTCTAGCAGTCCGACCGAACGAGTACGATGCGGACGCATGCTATCGGACTCGATTCGGTCGGACTCCCATTGAAGTCAATGGGAGCCGGTGCGTACGACGGCGTACACGGGCTCCCATTGACTCAATTGGTGCGTCGCGAACAAGGGCGCCCCCTACAGCGGGTACGCGTCTGTGCGACTCGCGCCGTACATGCATGTGTAGGGGGGACCCATGGGTCCCCCCTGTGTGCGACTCGCGCGGCTATGCATACAGGGGGGTCTGACACGGACCCCCGAAGTCTGGCTCCGACTGCTTTTTCGAGCCAGACGGCGCGAGTCGGTCGGACTGTTCGAGGCGCGCATCGTACTTGTCCGGTCGGGGAACGTCTCCATTGCGTGGTGCGAGTCGAGTCCGTACGAGTCGGTCAGAGCGGTTCGGAGCCGGGAATGAGTAGGTTGGGGATTTCGCGTACGCTCTCATCGTACTTGCTCGCGCGGACGGGTGTTCGAATCGGTCGGAAACAGGGCGTCCGAATCGGATCCGGTAAAGCCGAATCCGATTCGGTGCCCTACCGACCGAGATCGGAATCGGCCCCAGAGTGTAGTGGGAACAGTAAAATAAGTTAATTAAATAAAAAATATTATTGAGTATTTATGTTGAGTGGAGTTGTAAGCATCATTTAGGTGAGTATTTTTAAATATATTATAATAATATTATTAAAGGTAAAATTAGTTAAAACATATTTAGTTATATTTAAAACAAGAACAGATATATCATATATATTGTTTAATTTAAATTATGTACTTTAAATAAAATAAATTATTACAAAACATTTAATTATGTACATTAAAAGTGATAGCAATGAAAAGGTAGTCAAAAAATAGACATCTCATTTTTATTAACACATTTTATTATATAAAATATAGAAATGACAGCTAAATCCAAAATGTTATTTTTTATTAAACATTAGAAAAAAAATCACAAAATATATATATTTGCAGGAGAGTGTATTTATTACAGAGAAAATCGATTTTATCAGTATGTATATTTTAACAAGTAAATTGTTAAAAAAAACATTTAATAATGAAAAATATATATTTCAGAATTGTATATATTTTACCAATATAGCATGATGCATATCAATTTTTTAAAAGGACATTTTGTACATTAGTATATATTTTTTAATAAGTACTAAATATTGTTTGTCATTTTTCATATTTTTACAACTGTTACAAAATTTGTTAAGTATTTATTAACATTATATCAATCAATCAATCAATCATGTCACTTATAAAGCGCACTACATACCCGCGAGGGTCTCAAGGCGCTGGGGGAAGAGGGGGGTGGTGCTGCCACTGATCGAAGAGCCAGGTCTTGAGGAGTCTTCTGAAGGCCAGTAGGTCTTGGGTCTGTCGGAAGTTGGTGGGGAGGGTGTTCCATTATATACTGTAAATATTTCTACAATACATTTCACATAACAATAACATAGTTTAATTTTGTTATACAAACTAAATATATTTTAATTATTAATATTAATAATAAACTATTAATATTAATAATTATTACATTTAATAACAGTTGTTTATTTTATTTACAATTCACATATGTTTTTAAACAAAAAATAACATTAATACAATGTTTTAGTAATTGTTGTTTGACATATATACATTTTTATAATTATAATATTAAATATTATTAATTCATAATATTTAATATTATAATTTTGCATCATATAAAAAACAGATAATAAATATAAAAAAACAGGTATATTTTTAAGTATTTTATTAGAATGCAACAGTAATTTTTAAACCATTATATAATATTAAATAAATAGTTTAGTCATTTATTTAATATGTTTATAGTTGACATCTTTGTTTGGGCCTTTAATTTAGTAACCGCTCGTTGTTGTTTTAGGTCATTTGGGAAGAAAGAAGCGTGGGGTTGGTAGCTGCTTCGCGTCTGAGAAGGTAAGAGTAATTTTCTTTCATATTAAACTATTTTAAGTGTGTTTTGAAGGTAGTAATGTTGTAATTAGGGTGCGTGGAGTTATGTTTTAGAAGTTATGATGTTTTTAGTGGTTTATTTAGGTATTAATTGTTAACGTTGTGTTCCGTATTTGCGCCCTAGTTAGTATTTTTCTATTTATGTCGTTTTTACGTTAATATTGTGTGAATAATGTTTGTAGTGATGTTTTAAAGTGTATTATGTGTACATTTGTGTGGGTGGGAATGTTTGTTTTTCTCTTTTAGGTTTTAGGACGAAGAAATTTGGAAATACGGAACATTGCGTTTTTTTTTTTTTAATTGAAGTGTGTATTAGTTATATTAACTAATATTTATTTTACACTTCCTTTATTATTCAGTTTTCATGGAGTGGTTCTTAATTTTATACGATTTTTCGGGTTTTTTATGGTTACTGGATTGTCGATTTTTACCTGGAGGATTAATTTTTTCATACAGTTGTATTTTTACATTTTATTGGGGTTTATTTTTAATATCTATGGATTGTGAACTACCTGGATTATTTTGGAAGAAGTGGCATTTTCGTATTAGAGCAGCGGGAAAGGTAAGTGTTTTTAAATATTTTAATTGTGGGAGGGAAATTATATTATTTTAAATATTGTAGTTGTTTAGTTGCTTTGCTGTTTAATTAATTTGTCTATGTATATGTTTTTATAAATAAATAACATATATTAGACAAAATAATTAATTTTTTGATTTAAAAAAATGCACTGTTTTTATTCTAATAATTGTTTGTTGAGAATGGTAAATTTAAATTGTTTACATGTTTCAGAGTAGAGTTTTAGCTATCATATTTAAGTACTCAAAGCCTCTTGTGGAAGGGTATAGTTGAACTTGTTGTTGGAGATACTGATACATTTGACTAGTTTGTCTAGATAGTTTTGGTTTTAATTGGATGACAGATTGTTGCATTCTCAGTTCTTGGAAGCTTTGTTCTTTTTGTATGGCAAGTAATAGTTTATGTAGGGTAGGAGTGTTTCGTCCTGTAGAAGATAGGAAGGCATTATGCCAACCCTCAACTGCGTTGGTTGTTTTAGCTTCTTGGTTAAGTGTAGTTAGATACACATTCCACCAAGGAATTTGGAATTTAGGTTGACGTCTATGGCCTGATCTGTGTAATCTCCCCACCCAGGTATCCTCAAAATAATCTAGGAGGGGAGATAATGTTTGTTCATTTTGTTGGTAAAATGGACTTTCAATTAACATGTTATAATGCTCAGCCACATCTGTCACTGGCACATAGGCCAGGGCTATTAGATTTTTTATTTGGTATGCAAAGGTAATATTTGTTGCATATTCCACACTAAGGGCATCATTACGATGGCGGGCGGACTTTGTCCGCCCGGCACCGCAGCGGAATGCGGGAACGTCCGCAAGGGGTGCGGCGGTCCCTCCATGGGTATTAGGATGCCACCGCCACGGTGGCATCCCGTATTGTCCGCATTGTGACGGGCGGTGCTGTCACCAGCACCGCCCGCCACAATGCTGTGAATGCATGTCGTGCATTTGAATGCACAACGTGACAGGCACCGCGCGTGCCTACCACCTTGTGCATTCATGGTACCCCCATGTGCACCCCCACCCCCAAATCCTGGGGGCCTGCAAAGGGCCCCCAGAAGCAAAGACCACATGCCTTTCCATGGCGGCAACACCGCCATGGAAAGGCTGCTTCCGCCAGCATCCTAATATGGATGTCGGTGTCTTGCAGACACCGCCACCATGTTAGAGCCCTTTTCCGCCCGGTCGATGAGTCGACCGGCGGAAAAGCGGCGGACGGTCTTTCCGTCCTCCTGGGTCCCCACTGCCATCGTAATATGGCGGGGGGAAATGTGCGGGCGGACAGGAATGGCGTGCGGATCGCCACCGCCATACGGGCGGCGGCGATCCGCCAGACATCATAATGACCCTCCTAGTGCAGATTTCTGTAAATGTCTCCATAAACATTGGTTAAAATGGAAGTAACATCCTTGTATAGATGTGTGGGGGTACAATTTAAGGATAGAATTTATCATGGCTTGGTCAAAGTCTATTACTATTCTATGAGGAAAAAAGTTGTTTGTTTCTTGCTTTATTTTACCTAACATTTCAGTATATGTTGCACTCTGTTTATTGGGTAATAATGCATATATAAAGGGGATGCAACTGTTATGATATTGCCCATGGATACTGTACAGTTGGTAGAATGGTTTGGGGCATATGGTGAAGGTGCCATCCATCATCCATGTTTGGCATTGTTGAAGTTTAGTTATATTGTTTGCTGTAGCAAACATAATAATCCTTTTATCTTTATTTTTATTGTCAAAGAAAATAAAAGGTTCATCACTGTGTGTTATACTTAGTTCTGGAGGAATTATGACATCTTCAAAATTTTTAGGTGTAGGTATTGTCGGTGTTGTTGCTTTTTTCATCCTAGCTATTGTTCTTTTAATAGAAGCAATTGATGGTAATTGACCTGTTGCTTCTTTGGGTATTTTAGGTAACATTTCTTTAAGTATAACACTTGTAGGAAGTTGTGAGCTACTACTTAATTCTTTTATATTCTCAAGGGTTGATCTCACTTCAATTTCAGAAACATTTGGCAGATGGTTATGCTCTCTAGTATATAATACAGTTGTTTCCCTGGTGGTAGCACGACCATAACATTTATTTGAGTAATATTTTGAACATTTCCAGTTCACTTTAAGGTCCGTTTGCTTCTCTTGGGTGTAGACGTACCCCATATAACACAATAAGAATTTCCCTTTCTGAGATGTTATAAATTGGGCACCTTCAGTCATTGTGATGTGGAAAATTCTATAAAAAATGTATATGAAGATATATGAAAAAGAATATTATACATGTTTATATGAATAGTAAAAAATGCCTTTTTAATATATACTTACCAAGTGTTATTTAGTTGTAGTTAAATGGAGATGTTCTTTGTTCAATAAATGCTGTTTGGTTGAAGTACTCTGTGAAAGGAAAATAAAGCATATTTTATTTCATGTTTTACAATTTTACATGGGGTGGTATTGGTGTTTAGGATAGACTATAGTTTCATTAACGTTTTTGTTTGATTTTACAAAGGCTTTTAAAAAGTTTAAAAGTCTAAATGGGGTGGTTTTGGTGTTTAGGATATATTATGTGTTCAGTTGCCTTTTAGTGAGATTTTACAAATGTTTTTTAAAGTATACTTACTTTGGGGGTCATTACGATGGCAGTCGGATGGCCACCGCCCAGGCGGCAGTGGGACCGCCGTGCCGGTGGTGGACATCCGCCCGCAACCGCGAGCCAGAAAACCGCCGGTCAAATTAGGATGGTGGTGGAGACCGCGGCAGTGGGAAATTCCGACCGCCGTTTTACCGTCGGTTGCCTTCCGCACTCCCGCTTGGCGGGCGGATCTGGACCGGGATAATATCGGCGGTGCAGAGCAGGCTCCGCCGGCAGGATTATGATGACGGCGGTAGCCAGCCTTTCCTCAGCGGTCAGACCGCCATTGGAAGGCAAGCGGTGATTGTCTACCGGGGCCCGTTGCGGCCCCCAATGTTTTGGGGGTGTGGGTGCACTGGGGGGTACCCGTGGGCCCCCTACATTTCCTTTACCAGGTGGCAGGCACTGTGCAGTGCCTGCCACGCAGTGCAGGGACATGCAGGACATGCTCCTTTTGGCATCGCGGCGGTGCTGCGGGCAACAGCTACCGCCGCAATGTTGATGCCTGCGATCCGACCGCCGCGGTCGGATTTCTACCGCGGGCATCGTAATCCGACCGGTGGTTTTCCCGCGGTCCATGTGGGCGGTCTTTTCCCGCTACCATGGCGGTCGCGGAGGTTTTCCGACCCCCATCGTAATGGGCCCCTTTGTTAGTTAGCTGTTTTTGCAAGGTGAAATCTTTTTTCTCGTTTTTGGAGTAATATCTGTAGTGGAAATATAAAGAGATAAAATATATAAGTTAGTAATTTTAGTTAGCAATTGAAATCTATGTTACATTTCAATTTAACAGTTTATTTAGAAATGGTAATTTACTTACTTTTTCCTAAGTGTAGTAGGCTTGATTTTAAAGCTGTGTTTGATAGTGGTGAAAATAAAGCAGAGTTTCCCCTTCCTTAATTATTTTGGTTTAAGGTGTAAAAGAAGACTGATTTTTCTTTGTTTATATAGTGTGTTTTAAATTTTTTGTTGAAATGTATTGGTTTATTTCGATCTTCTGTATTTCTATTGGTTAATTTGTATTTTGTTTCTTTGTTTGGTAATTGTTTTCCTTATATGGAAAACGCTAATTAAGAATAATTATTATTTTGGGTGAGGAAGGAGATGTTGAACTAATTATATTAAAAAAATATGTATAATATGCATTAAAAGTTTGAATATGTTGCAAGTATATGTTTAGAAATATTATTATTTGTGTGTTTATTATGTTATTATTTATTTATGTTGTTATTATTTTGATAGATATGTTTTTAGTTTAATTTAATGTGATATGTATGTTTATGTAATTTATTGTATTTATGGTGTTAAAAGTAATCGTTTTTATGTATATTTGAGTTGTCGATATATTGTAAAAACGATAATATTGATGTCTATATTTTTGTACTCGATATTTTGGACATGTCCGATACTTATTTATAAACGTAGATAATTTGTATTGCGATATTTATGTGTGCGATATTTGTGTAGTCGATATAGTTGCATTACGATATTGTGGTATCGATATTAGTGTATTTTTATAATTAAGTATACAACATCAATATTTTTGATGTCGATATTTTTGCGTCGAAATATTTGCAGTTCGATAATGTGACTTTCGGTATTATGTCAGTGATTCATAATATAGAAGGCATATCGTACGCAGCTGTTGTAACTTTAGATTGACAGAGTGTACAGAACGAATAATTCTGAGGCCATCGGGATCTCGGCAGCCGACACCTCAGATGAAAAGAGCCTACTCCACTTCACCACTAATAGCGAAGTGTCCTCTGCAGCAAGCTGTAAAAACCCTTGATAAGTCGCATTAATAGTAGGTTTCATAGCAGGTTTAAAATCATATGAGAATAGCTCTGAGCCTTTAATATCATACACATATTCACAGCCTGTCCGCATATAGTCCCTTACTTGGAGACATTATTTGTTTTTTAATAAAAGTTTTTATTGGGTTTTAACAGCCAAAAGGTGGCTAACAAGTGTTAGGCACAAGTTAAGTATTCAGCATCACATACACAAACTACAACCAGCAAGTCTGGGCATATATATAAATAGATTATTGATCCTTGAGTCTCCCCGCAGTTGGGGCATGGAGACAGCAGGTCAAAGAGGCAACTACTTCCCCTACACACGGCCATGTTTTTGGGGACAACTTCTTGCCTCAAACACTACTCTCTCCTGCTGGGCACACCAGTCAACCTCACGGCACCACTTTGTGACAGTAGGGGGAGTGAGATTCATCCACCGTGCCACAATGTCGTACTTAGCGGCCAGGAAGGCCGTACCCAGGAAGGCCCTCTCAGTGCTGGGACCCCCGCTCCCTCCACTATTCCCAAGAGGATCAGGTTGGGAGATAGGGGTATCGTCCACCCCAACTCTCTGACCGCTCACTTGTTACTGCGGCCCAGTATGTTTGTATTGAAGCACAGGACCAAACCATGTGGAAGAAATCTGAAGGCATAGCTGCGCATCTTGGGCAGGAGGCGTCAGGTCGGAGACCGGCACTGTGTAGACGTTTGGGGTGTAGGTATGCTACATGGAGGTAGTAGGTTTGTATTAGCCTCAGCTTGGAGGAGATAGGTAGCTCGCAAGGGGCCATAAGGGCATTGCGCCAATCTGCTTTATCTAGGGCACCCACCCATCCCTCCCATTGGGTATGCAGATGGTGGAGAGAACCAGGGGAATTAATTACGAGGGTGCAGTAGATTTGCGGGACAGCTCCACTTCCCAGGTTACTCATTAGGATTTTGGCTTCAAGGGGATTAAACTCTGGGAGGGGTTCTGCGTCGCGTATGTGGGCGTGACTTATCTGGAGGTATTTGTAAAATTGGGAGCGGGTGAATGCTTCCTGGAGGTTGGCAAAGGAGCGTATGTGTGTTCTTGACCACATGTCCCCAAGTTGAGAAATCCCAATGGTATCCCATGTTCTGAAGCCTGTAAGTGTTGTCACTTCCTTCAGCCAGGTGCCGCACCATAGCGGGGTTTGTTGTGTGAGTTTACCATCCCACTGCACATGACGCAAGGCAGCGCACCAGGCTAAAGGCACCACCCATGCGACCGTGGGCAGGTGGGAGGGGATCGGGGCACCGTACAGCATTGCCAGCAAAGCAGGGAAACTGAGCCGTGCGAGTTCTAGTTTATAGGCTGGGTCCGACCACCCCCATTGTACCAGTTGTAGGCAACAAGGAGCGGAGAGGCGAGATAATAGAGATATAGGTTGGACATGCCCAGTCCACCATCGTACGGGCCTCGTTGGCAGTGGGTGAGTGCGAGACTTGGCCTAGTGCCCCACCATAAAAAGGTGCGTGCATCGCCCTCCAGTTTGCGGAACCAAGACCTTGGAATCTGAAGGGGGAGGTTGAGGAGGATATAGAGAAAGCGGGGCAATATCATCATTTTATGAGGCGATACTGCCCATCAAATAAAGGGGGAGGCTCTGCCACTTAGTCAGGTCCGCCCTTGTTTTCTGGATCAGCGGTTGTAGGTTCAGGGCCCAAGTGACTTCAGGGTGTAGCCCCACCCACACGCCCAAGTATTTGAAGCTTAGCCTACGAAGGGGAATGTTTGACTGCCAGTCGAAACAATCCCTTGACTGAGCCAGGGGAACAAGAACTGATTTGGCTGGATTTCTCTTTAGGCCAGAGGCTCGTCCGAAGGCCTTGAGCAAGTGAAGGCAGCAAGGGCCGCTCTTTGCTGGGTCTGCCAAGTACAAAAGGACGTCCTCTGCATAAAGGGCGATGCAGTCCTCGTGACTGGTGCCCTACCTCCACCCCCACATTTCGGGTCGCCGCAAATGACGCGCGTTAGGGACTCCATCGCTAAGGCGAAGAGTAGGGGGGACAAGGGGAAGCCCTGCCTCATACCGCGCCTAATAGGGAAGGGGTCTGAGATGTCTCTGGCCGAGGGATGGGAGTAGAGCACATCAACCATACCTCGGAAGTGTGGGCCGAGACCGGCCCAAGCTAGCACCTTGTGAAGGTATTCCCAGTCCACCATATCAAATGCCTTCTCGAAGTCGATGAGGAGTAAGGCTAGGTCGTGTGGTATATGACAGTGGGCTAGTGCCACATGGAGCCTTCAAATACAGTAATGTGTGCTTCTTTGCGGCATGAAGCCACACATGTCTGGGTGAATGGGCGTTGGAAGCACCCGTCTCAGCCTATTAGCCAGGATGGTAGCAAAGATTTTAACTTCGCATTTGAGTGAGAAGATGGGACGGCAATGCACGCATGAGGTAGAGGGGTGCTGCGTTTTGGGGATCACTACTATAGTAGCAGAGTTCAGGTCTTCGGGGAAGGAGCCAAAGTGACAAACCTCTTCAAAAAGAATGAGGAAGCGGGGGAGCAGTAAGTCTCAGTTTTTCAGCAGGTATTCCATGGGGAACCCATCTGGCCCTGGAGTCTTCCCAAGGTGTAGTCCTGAGAGATCCTCTCCGACCTCCTCCATCGTGATGGGATCATCTAGGAGTTGGGATTCTTTCCGGAGGAGGAGTGGTAGGCCGACCGCATCTAGGAGGCTGTTACTGGTCTCCCGTTCTCTGTCGTTCGGCACGGAGTCCAGCTTCTCATAATAGCAGGCAAAGGTCCGGGCAATGTCTGGTTGAGCCTGATGCACGTGGCCTGCCTCGTCTTAATCTCTGGGACTATTCTAGTGGCCTGCTGGTGAGAGGCCAGCCAATACAGCATTTTCCCATTCTTGTCACCCCAGCCATAGATATTGGTCGTCGTTGCGCGCCAGAGGGGTTTGGCTGCTTCTAGAGAGTGAAGGCTTATGTCCTCCTGGATGTGACGTAGCTGTCAAAAAATGGTTTTCCCTGGGTAAGAGAGAAGGCACCGCTCCAGATGCATGGCTTGGGCTTCTAGCTGCGTGATAAGGGAAAGGCGCTCGCGTTCCCGTGACCTGATCAAGTGTTTCGCGAATCCACGAATGATAGCCTCACTGGCGGACCAGAGCTTGCTAACTCGGGCCAGGAAGTAGGATTGAAGCTCATTTCTTAGTGTTTGGACAAAGGTTAGGTCTTGGGAATACCAAGTGTTAATGTTCCACATGGGTCGTAATGTTGCGGGCCATGACCCAGCCCCAGAGACGCTTCTGGGCAATATGTCGATGTGGCTCAGGGATTGGTAGTCTGGGGCTGGCAGAAGAACCAGGTCGATACTTGAGTGCATGTGGTGGGAGGCCGAGGTGTGCGTGTATTGCTGGAGTGTCAGGTGCCAGAATCGCCAAGCATCACAATGACCCCAGGAGGAGAGCCAGTCTGTAAGACGTTTGGTCCTAGGGCCCCTGGAGGCAGTGGGTGCGGTGCAGTCGAGAGTCGGCCTAGGAACAGCGTTAAAGTCACCACTCAACCCGGTGAAGCCCTGAGGGAGGCGGGCGAGAAGTGATGACAAGGCATGCAGGCAGACTCCTAGGGCAGCTGGCAGGCATAAATGGACATCAGAACGATCACCCGTCCCTCCAAAGTGCCCTCTAGGGCTATGAAACGCCCTTGGCAGTCAACTTGCAGATATCTAAAGAAAGAATGGCGAGGAAGCTCATAGGCATCTTGCAGATCCGAGAAAGACTGAAAGCCATTTAGATTAAACAACTGACCCATTGTTACAACCCCAGAGCATGCCCAGACCCTACAGGTTGAGTTCTGAAAAATAGAGGGGAAAGCAGGGTTGTTCCATATTGGTGTGTCCTTATTAATAAAAGCAATTGAATATTTTTTACAAATCCCCTTCCAGACGAAGATAGTATCCCTTAATACTTTAAAACGTACCCTTTTGTAGTAGTTGGGATACCCCAGCCGATAAAGAAAAAGCCTGACCTCCACTCCCAAAGCAAGCTGATAGCAAAATGATGTTTAGTCTGGTTAATCTAAGCTGAATAAACTGCGCAGGCGGCCAGTTAAAGCAGCCCAAAAAGAAAGCTTAAAATCTGGAAGTGAGAGCCCTTCTTTCTTTTAGGGGCATTTCAAGAATTGAATAGCACACCTAGCCGCCTATAGCCTCAAATAAAACTTCCAATAGCACCCTCAAGGCGTCTAAAACAAGAGTCATGAACCCTCAATGGAATCGTGAAGGAAGTTGCCCGTTTAGGGTCACCCGGGTCACCCACGACCACCTCTCAGCCTTCCATACCAAATGAAGAGTCGGTCAGACAGTAGAGAATAAAACCAATATATGTTAATTCAGATTCGCTCGAGCCGGAGCCTGGTCTGCCCATTCTCTTAGGAGTGCTGCAGAGAGGGACTGACATCAGCAAGCATAACAATACATTATGTACATTTCAGAACCAATGAAGGCACGCCCACAATGGAATTTTCCAAGCAGATGCAGCTAAACAAAGAAGTACAGAAGAATAGGTTTCGATTCTGAGGCCGGGCCCACATTATCTCCTACTCAAGGTCGCTATGTCCGTGCCCACCACTAGACTAGTGGGAGAAGGCCTCTATCTAGTGAGAAAGGTATGCGCTAATAAGAAAAGTGTATTCATTTAGCAAAACAAGGCCCAACCTTGGAGAAAAAAGAATTACCACAACCCGTTCCTCGAAAAGGCGAGGAGCAGTTTCGAACATGATTCAAAATGGCAGCCAAACATAAAATCGTCCAGCGAATGCTAATTTACATAGAATAATGCACAAGCAAAGTTAACGGAAACATTTCTATTCCCACAGACCCTCCTTTTAGCATAAGCTAACCAATTTATGCAATGGTCAAAGAAAACATAACATGCTCGTGGACAAAGGAATATCAGCATTCGGGGCAGTTCATAATGTCAGTGTCAGGAATAGAGGCTGCAAGGAAAGATGTAGTCTCAAAAATACCTTCATCTATCTGCATCAAATCATCAATATCCTTTTGTAACATAATTGCAGCATTAGTATCATGAATTGATATTTTCTGTTTGGGAGTGAGGATATTAACACAATAGGAACAACAAGCTGGGAGACATTGTATGCAGAGGCAACATGTGAAGAAGATACCAGCAACCACAGCCAAGAAAGTGAGGATCTTCCAACCCAAGGAAGTTAGCGTGTTCCAAAACCACCCCAACAGTGTCCAAGTACCTACTTCTTGGTGTATGTCAGCGGATATTCTATGTAATTTTTGTATGGCTGAATAAACATTGGGAGCGTTATCAGGTATGTAAACACAACAGCTGCTGCCTATGACGCAACAAGCCCCTCCCCGATCTGCAAGTATAACGTCTAGCACCATCCTGTTCTGCAAAGTGACTAATCGTATAGCCTGGAGCTCAGCAGTGACATTTGCCATCATCCCAGCTGTTGCATTGATAACCGCCTCAACAACTCTTGTTAACTGACGAACTTGAAGGCTATTAGCCATGGGGCCCCAAAAAGGTAGTAGGCCCTTCACAGCATCTCCAAATTACTGTGCGGTGGTGTCAGTATGATCTATATCCTTTGTGTCAACAACCCTTTTGACTCGGGGCAGGAATATACTTCTATGTTGCAGCTGATACGTTTTGTGATAATTTGACGGGGCAATATATATACAGGGGGAAAAAGGAAAGAGACATAACATGTGCCTAACCATCCCCTCAGGAGCCAGACGTGAGCTTGCGACCCACAGACAAAATAGACATTATGGTCGTATTCAGTTTGTATGTGAAATTGCATTTACTCTCCCCACCATTATCTCCCCAGTCCCCTGGACGCAAAACCCAGCTGTCTTATTAACCACTGACACAGGTATTAGTTTATCTTTGGTAATATTCCAAGCTCGGAAGCTTTGAAAGTACTCAAATGTGTTAAACCATTGGAAATCAGCCATTTCCATTCGAAACCAGGTATTATTCTTTACTCTATGGTACATTTTCAAGCATGACTTTGAGGACACTGTCCCTAGAGTACCTTGTCCTGCCGGTCCTATGGGGGTAAACTCTTGGTAGAAGCATAAATATTCATTCGCAGTGTGAGAATCAGTTTATGTTACATTCAAAGCAGAAAGTTGAAATTGGAAGTACACCAACCGAAACAATTCACACCAACCCTCACAGCTACCAATATACGACAGTGGCATAAACAACAAATTGTCGCTCCTATGAGTGACCGAAGGTAGCAACCCACAAACCCAACAATTAGTCATATTGGACACATTATGAGCATGATGCCACATTTGTATGACGACATTATCTGTGTAGGACTGCCTATGTACTTCTTTGTGTGGGGCTAAAGTAACAAAAATGTGTTCGGGGGGAGTGGGAGTAGTACCTACTAAGGAATGTACAGGAAACTTCTCCTCTAAAAACCAAGATATTCCAAATATTGTCACTATTGCAATCACGACAATTAGTATGCAGTCTATTTTACTCTTTGTCGACCAACCCCTCATTGAACGTGGTGGTGCAAAGGGCTGTTCCTCCTCATCAATAGGCCGACCAAAGGGATGCATAATTAAGCTAGGAGAGAAATGCCACAGGAATGATAGTGCAACAAAAATAATAATAAAGGTAAGTGTTCCCAGTGTCCGTCAGAGCCTCAGTGGTATAGGCTCCTATTGTTCATCAATACGTTGGCGCTTTGAGCACCGGCGGTGGAGCTTGCTCTGTCCTAAGCTCTTGATGTATCCCACGTTGATCAGGCTAATGTACCCCCAAAGGGATACCTTTGGAGCTATCCTGTCCATTGTTCGAAAACAAACAGTGCACAAGTCTTACATCACCCTAAACTAATTCCGTTGGTACTATCACAAAGTACACCTGACTTACACAGTCCATCCCTATCTAATCTGACTTCTCCTTTTGTGCACTGTTCCGCAACCGAGGACACAAATTGTACCTGGCAACCCCAGGCACTGTTGGATCAACAAACAGCGGCTCCTTAACAGCTCGTATTTCTGGGGGGACCGCTGCATTTA
This sequence comes from Calotriton arnoldi, assembly GCA_963921515.1. Classification (NCBI taxonomy): domain Eukaryota; kingdom Metazoa; phylum Chordata; class Amphibia; order Caudata; family Salamandridae; genus Calotriton; species Calotriton arnoldi. The sequence continues at coordinate 66,103 of CAWUFW010021896.1, forward strand.
GCACTTCATCATTTTCCAAATCCGTTTGGGTCCAAGTTAGCTTTGCATCACTGAAGGGGACGAACTGAGGCACCTTCTCGCACTCAGAGTCCCCTATTCGGTCCCTCACCCACTGATCATAGGGCAAGGGCAAAGGTATCCTGTGGCAGTGGGTAGCGTGCACCCAGTTCTTTCGGCCGACGACCTTCACCGCAGTAAGTGTAGCCAGGAGGACCTGTTCTGGTCCCTTCCAACGAGGCTCTAAACTCTTTTTCCTCTGGAAATTATGGATCAGGATGAAATAGCCAGCTGAATGTCTTGTCCGGGCCCCTCTGGTGTGGGTGGTAGGGATTCTCGGACCTGTTGGTGAATAGAACACAGATTTTCAGTTAACTGGCAAAGGTAGTCGATCAACAACGGAAACTCAATATCTGAAAACCGTCGAGGACACGGGACGCCCCAGACATTTGCTGGGCGTCCAAACACGACCTCGTACGGTGACAATCCTGTCCTAGAATGTGCTGTTGTTCTTGTCGACAAGAGAGCCAATGGTAGAGCATCTGGCCATTGTAACCCTGTTGTCTCCTGAATCTTTGCCAATTTCAGTTTGAGAGTACCATTGTACTTCTCAACCAATCCTGCTGACTGTGGGTGGTTTGCAGCATGAAACTTCTGTTTTATGTGCAAACCATCGCAAATTAGCTGAATGACCTTCGTATTAAAATGACTTCCGTTATCACTCCAAATCAAACGGGGCAAGCCGAAACGAGGAAAGAACACCTTCAGGAGTACCTTTGCAGTCGTAACAGCTGTATTGTCTTTAGTAGGATAAGCCTCAACCCATTTACTAAATGCACAGACAACCACCAACACATACTTCAAATTATTTCACCTGTCTAGCTCTATGTAGTCCATCTGAAGGACCTCAAAGGGGAAAGTAGGTGGTGCAAAATTACCGGTTGGTATAGGGCTACCTTTTCCAGGATTGTGCATCATGCACACCATACAGTATTTCACTAAATGTGCAGCTGTTTTTGAAATGTTGTCATTCTGCCATACAGGGTCTAACAACTTGCAAATACCTTTAGCGCTGATATGGGCTGTGCCATGGGCCATCGTGACCACATGGAGAACATATGCATCTGGTAACATCCATCTCTGTTTCCCTGACTTGTCAATCCAACATCCCTCATCGTTCAATTGTGCCGTGCTTTCTTGCCACATTGCTAATTCTTCTATTGTAGCCTCACTCTGTATTTCTTTCACATTCTCAATCATATCCTTAAACATGATACCTTCAGGTACTCACCTAGCGGGACCTGCTACAAACATTTTCTTCATTTAGTCTCTGCCGTTTCCTTAGCTGTCTGGTCAGCAAAAGCATTCCCCCTCCCTACATCATCAGTAATTTTCCTATAGGCGCTACACTTCACTATTGCCAACTTCTTAGGGAGCGTCAACGCAGACAAAAGCCTCCATATAAGGTGACCATGTTGGATCTTTGTACCATGGGAAGTAAGGAACACTCTCTCAGCCCATAGTCGCCCAAAATTGTGCATGACCCCGAAGGCATACTGGCTGTCAGTATAAATATTGACAACCAGTTCCTCACTCAATTCACAACCTCGAATAAGGGCGGCTAACTCAGCTGCTTGGGCTGACTGATAAGGGACTCGTGATGTCTCTATGACTGTACGCAATGTGGTGATAGCATAAGCAGCAGTTGTAGTGCCATCTGGTAATTTGAAACAAGAGCCATCAACATATAGTTCCCCTTGTGGGTCAGATAAGGGAACATCAGTCAAGTCTACCCGTCCTTTTGTCTCTTCTTCCGTCCGGACGATACAATCATGTTTCTCATTTTCATCATTTTCAGAAGGGAGGGGCAGTAAGGTGGCTGGATTCAGAGTGACACATCTTTTGATCGTGATGTGTTGTGCAAACGGAGGGCCTGATTCACAGAACTAACTTACGTCAAAATCCTAAACTTACAACAATTTTGGTATTCACAGCATGAACTTACACATTTGGGTATTCACAGAATGAACTTACACATTTGGGTATTTACAGAATGAACTTACAACAATTTTGGTATTCACAGAATGAACTTACACATTTGGTTATTCACAGAATGAACTTACAACAATTTTGGTATTCACAGAATGAACTTACACATTTGGGTATTCACAGAATGAACTTACAACAATTTTGGTATTCACAGAATGAACTTACACATTTGGGTATTCACAGAATGAACTTACAACAATTTTGGTTTTCACAGAATTAACTTACTCATTTTGGTATTCACAGAAGGCACTTACTCATCAATGAGTAAGTGCCTTCTGTGAATACCAAAATGTGTAAGTTACACAAATGTGTAAGTTGCACAAAATGAGTAAGTTACACAAAATGTGTAAGTTACACAAAATGTGTAAGTGTCTTCTGTGAATACCAAAATGAGTAAGTTTATTCTGTGAATACCAAAATGAGTAACTTGATTCTGTGAATACCAAAATGGTAGTAAGTTTAGGATTTTGTCGTAAGTTAGTTCTGTGAATCGGGCCTAGTGTCAATTCGTAACCTGTCAGACGTGCACTGGTGAGGTGCTGTGTCTTGGTCTTATTCAAAAGTGTATCCACAGAATGGGGTACCATAACTGTGAGGTCAGTATCAAGTACGAGCCGAGCCGATTGTCTTATCGAGACGGCCACGGCCGCGACCACTGTTAGACAGCTCGGGAGGGCTCTTGCGACAGGGTCAAGAACAGCAGAGAAATAAGCACACGGCCGTTGCTTATCTCCAAATTTTTGTGTTAAAACAGAAAGCGCACAACCAGCCGTCTCATGGACGTACACCACAAACGGCTTGCCATCGTTTGGTGTGCCAAGCACAGGAGCCGAACAAAGCACAGCTTTTGATTGCTCAAAAGACTGCTGACATTCAGGCGTCCAAGGCAGGGGCTCATGCACATCTTTAGTGGTTAGTGTAAGCATGGGTTTGGTTAGTAAGGAGTAGTTAGGTATCCACTGCCTACAGTAGGAAGTGATACCTATGAATGCGCGCACATCCTTCTGAGTCTGTGGGATGGGCATTTTAACAATGGTACTGATGCGCTCAGGAGTCAATCTCCTACCCTCCTTCGCCAATAGGTGACCTAAATAGGTGACCTGTCGACAATACTGAAATTTGGAAAGGGACACTTTATGTCCGTGCTGGGCCAAATGCAACAACAATTTAACAGTTCTATCCCTGCAACCTTTTTCTGTGTCAGGAGCGATGAGGAGATCGTCAACGTACTGAACCAATACATTACCTGTAGGAAGCGAAAGGGAATCCAATTGGCTCTTTAAAGCTTGACTATAGATACTTGGACTCTCAGTATAGCCCTGAGGAGCTCGACAGAATCTAAAACTTCTGCCAGCTAGTGTAAAATCAAACAAATACCTGCTATCTGGATGGATAGGAACACTGAAGAATGCATTTTTCAAATCAATGACAGAGAAGAATTTGGCAGTAGAAGGAATCATTGTTAAAAGAGCAGTAATGTGGCGGACCACAGGAAACTGGGGAACTACTATTTTATTAACTTCGTGCAAATCAATAACAAAATGATAAACATCTGCATGATCAACAGAGGAACCCGAAGGTGCCCGTTTTAGAAAGGGAAGAATAGGGCTATTACAAAAATTAGCAGTCGTCTCCTCAACCACGCCTTTTTCAATCAAATCCTGTACAATTTACAATAAAGCTCGCTCACCTGCCTGCGGTATTTTATACTGAGGGATACGAGGCAAAATAGCATTGTCTTTAACTTGGAACGAAACCGGCGATATCTGTAACAGTCCCACATCTGTGTCGCCTGTTGCCCACAAAGTGGGCGGCACATCTTTAAACTCAGCAGGAAGGGGCGCATCTTTGGACAGACACTGTTTAGCGCGTGCCAAATACGGACCGATTGTCATGTAAACACCTGCCGGGGAGCAATAAATTGTAGTGTGCAATTTCTTCAACAAATCCAAACCCATCACATTCTCTCCACAATTAGATGTCAATAAGAATGGCAAAGCCACAGTGAAAGGACCAATAGTCAATGCAAGAGGTCTTGAAATGGGGCTCACAAACGGTACACCAGAGAAACCTACCGAAACATTATTATGGCCAGACAGAGCTGCCCCAGGGACCAAAGAACGAGAAATAGAACTGTTCGTTGCACCTGTATCCACCAAAAATTCCTTAGCGGAGCCATTCAAATATACAGTAACATAAGGACCGCGTTGGTCTACAGGTATCGGAACTGGTCCCTCACTCTGTCCCTGGCTGTCCTAGATGTAAGACATTCCTGTCACCTCAACTGTGTCATAATCATCATGATAATACTGTCCGCCCCGAGGGTCATCAAGGTAATTATTATCAGAACGACCCTGTGGGTCCGCAGCATTTTGAGCCCTATCCGCTCCACTTGCTCTACAACCCCGTCCACGAGAACCTCATCCTCTAGGGACTGCCACCTTCTGCAACAACACAGGACACTTGCTATGCCAGTGCCCCCTCCTCCTTACAATACGCACACTGATTCAGCCCTAAAGGTGTAGTATTCGGCGGCCTGCCAGTACGTGGAAGCCGACGGGCCAAACGTCCTCTACCATTACCTCTAGAAGCCTGCTGCAACAACACCTTTGTCTTCAAATCCTTGTGCTTCTTCTCTGTCCTCTCCTTATCCTCATTTTCCCTATGCTTATAATACTGCACCATATTCAAAATAACAGAAGGGGAAGAGGTGGACCAAGTGCTTTCGGAAGCCTGCAATCGAGTCGCAATCTTTGGAAGCAAATTTGAAACAAACTATTAACAAACAACCGGACACCTCCCTCAATAGACAAATCCTGCCCACTATAATCCAGAAATACATTTCAAACCGAGTGAAAAAATCAGACACACTCTCATCTTTCTTCTGGCGACAAGCCGTTAACTTGTCCCAATCAACCTTTCTCGGCGGAATAGGAGAATGCATATACGTGATAATGCGGCCTGGCAAGGCAAGTATCTTTGCCTTAGGCTTATCGCCGGGCTTCCTCTCCTGGTCCTATACTTTAATTTGATCCCATGTACCACCCAGTTCCGCAACATGATCTTGTGTGTGCACCTGCCTCCAAATATCAACCGGAACCAGTAAACCAAAGAACATTTCAATATCTGCAAGCAACATTACTGTTGAAGAGGAAGCTTCGGTCAATTCTTTATAGTATGCAGTAGGATTTTTCCTAGGATCAAGTAACTGAGTCGTAAGAGACAAAACTTCACTCCTTTTCCATGGAGTATAAACCCATTGTTCTTGGAAACGGGCCGCCACACCTGGTCTAGTGACAATAACATGCTGATCCGTTAGCTCTGGTATTTCGGGGTGATATATAGGATGAACCTCCCGCATCGGGAACTGAGACACTGAAGTGGGGCTCTTCTCGAGTAGCCTACCCCGGTAAGCAATCAATGTCGTAATACTACCAAAAACTTGACCAGGCTCCATATTAGTAACATATACATGATCTTTAATATCATATAAAATCTGTGGTGCTGCATCTTTGAAACACTGCTCCCAAAGACTAATCAGGGTAGCAGACATATGCTTAAGGGCATGCTATTGTACAAAGGGCTCATAATCTTTCATCACATTCCACACATCTTCCACACTGTAAATGGGGTTTCGAGCCCACTGCGCAGCCTGGTTAGCCACTACCTTTTTCTCTGCATCTCCCACTTCAGATCACACATACGGACCCATGCACTCTTTAAACTGTGTCCAATCCCCGTCTCCAAACCCGCGCACAGGCGTCCCATCACTCAAGGAAACCGGGGGATGAAAAACCAGGGAAGGAGAGGCAACTGGAGTGACAGGTATCAGCGATGCTGAGGGTTGCATCACAGGAGGGAATGCTGGCGAGAAAGATGCTGAAACAATGGGCGTGAGGGGGGTGCTAACAGTCACAGTTGCTGGGGCGGCAAGGAAGCAGGAGGAAGAGAAAGAGGAGAAGGAGCCGATGCCACGGCCATCAAAAAAGCAGCAGTAGATGCAGGAACAGCGACAGTAGAAGCAACAGTAGCAGGTGGCTGTGAGGGTAGAGGAACAGTGGGATATATCTTTTGTGGGGCGTATGGAGGTGAGGGTCGACTATCTAATAATTCCTCCACAAAAGTATAATTTTCTTCTTGAGCTACATAAGATTTATCAATATGCAATCGAAACCTCCTATCTTCACGTTCAATCCCTATCTCTTGTTTCTCTCTATCATGTGCTACAGCTTTCTAAGTCAATGTTTGCATTCTCCCCTTTCGTGCCTCCTTTTCCATCTTTAATCGTCTCTGTTTAGCCTCCTTTTGCCACGTTCGAAGAGAATTAAACATAGACTGCCTACTTCGCTTCGCAAACAATTTTTCCTGTAAAAACCCAATTTTTTGTTCATCAAAAGGGCCTGTCAACGGCCACTGCAACTCGGCATTGTCCCTCGTATATTTGTGCCACAATGTACTAAACATAATAGGGCCAAGACCATGTTTCTCATGCATATCAATATTAGGAGTGCCTTCTGGAGGCGCCGGCTGAGCTTCTTCCAATCGAGCATCTTCAGAACAACAGCGACAGCACAAAAAACCAATTTACTTACTCCAGGCATTCTCAAAAGAATACCAATTCACTATTCTATGCCTGGCAAAACATTTGCAAACATTTAGAATCAAAAGACGGCCCTTAGACCTTACCAAATACAAACCAAAATGGTACCATATCCAAAAAGAACCAAAACAAACTCACCTGATGCATGCAGGTCAAAACGAATCTATTCTCCACCGCCAACTCTTCAGACCAAACGGTCAGATACAAGGGTTTCTCCGTTCAGGACTCCAGTCCGAATGACCACTGGGCGAGGCACCGTCCCGCGGGACAGAAGGGGCAGCTGAGAGTACAGGAACTCTGTCATGCAGGGATCCCTGATCCGTCCGTCCAACCCGACGATGGCCTCGATCTCCCCCCCGTCCGCAGAAGGGGATGGGTCACTCACCCGAAGGAGTCCATGTTCGGGCGCCAACTGAAGGAAGTGGCCCGTTTAGGGTCACCCGGGTCACTCACGACCACCTCTCAGCCTTCCATACCAAATGAAGAGTCGATCAGACAGTAGAGAATACAAACCAATATATGCTTATTCAGATACGCTCTAGCGGAGCCCAGTCTGCCCAGTCTCTTAGGAGTGCTGCAGAGAGGGACTGACATCAGCAAGCATAACAATACATTATGTACATTTCAGAACCAATGAAGGCACGCCCACAATGGAATTTTCCAAGCAGATGCAGCTAAACAAAGAAGTACAGAAGGATAGGTTTCGATTCCGAGGCCGGGCCCACATTATCTCCTACTCAAGGTCGCTCTGTCTGTGCCTACCACTAGACTAGTGGGAGAAGGCCTCTATCTAGTGAGAAAGGTATGCGCTATTAAGAACAGTATATTCATTTAGCAAAACAAGGCCCAACCTTGGAGAAAAAAGAATTACCACAACCCGTTCCTCGAAAAGGCGAGGAGCAGTTTTGAACATGATTCAAAGTGGCGGCCAAACATAAAATGGTGCAGCGAATGCTAACTTACATAGAATAATGCACAAGCAAAGTTAACAGAAACATTTCTATTCCCACAATCGCCCTGAACAAATAAAGGAATTTTGGGAGGATATTCAGTCTTATAATATTCACTCTTCCGACAATAGTAAGTTGTAGGATTACTGTGGATAACAGTGGTTCATAATTCAGTTGAACAATGTTAAAGACCTCATGGCATAGTCTTATGCCTAAATAAACCGCTGAGGTAGTAACCCCTGAATAAAAGAGTGAGGTTTGAAATTCAGAACAGCCTGGCTTTTAGATATGTTAAGCTTGTAGCACGAAAACCTACCAAAAGTGCTTGCCTCAAGGACAATCTGACTGATTGCTGTTACCGGGCTGGAGGAGAACACCGCCACATCATCAGCATATGCAGTCAATTTCAATTATTGACCACCAAGGATAACTGTATTCCTGAATAGAGACTGTAAATAGGGCTCTATCTATTGGCCAAATAATAAGGGAGAAAGCAGGCACCCCCGTTGTGTCCCTTTATGAATTTGAAAAAGAATCAAATGACTCCCTGCATGGGCAACCCGAACACATGGGGTTTTATATAGTACCTGAATAAGTTTGATGAAATGTTCCCCCATACCAAAGGCACGCAGAGAAGCCCACAAACAACCCCAAGCAACACGATCAAACGCCTTCTCTGCATCAAGAAGGATCATGCCCATGTTGATGTTAGACTTCCCGGCAACATCAAAAGCCATAATTGCCGTATTAGTATGCCGAGTAGTGTCTCTACCTGAGACACAAGCGTGCTGCTCTGGGGAGACTAAAATCAAGAATACCGGAGCCAGACGGTTAGCTAAAGTTTTTGCGAACCATTTTGCATCCGTATTAATCAATGAAATGGGCCTATATGATCCCAAATCCTCGGCCCTTTTCTCCTTCTTTAAAAAAAACACAATATTAGTTGTATTCCAAGTTTCTGGGATAGACCCTCCTGCATAAATAAATTGAATAACCTTGAGAAATTCTAAAACCATTAGCTCTTTAAATGTCTTATAGAATTCCATAGGTAAGGAATTCTCATCGGCCACCTTGGGGGCGGGGAGAGCCATTAATGCAGTCTCAATTTCCGACATAGAGATATCTGCCTGCAAATCATCGGTCTGATCCTCCCTAAGATGGAGTAGATGACACCACTGAATGTATTGTGAACATTCACCATGATCAATTTCCTGAGGCTGGCTATATTGTTCCCTTTAAAACCTGGAGAATTGTTCAAAAATAAGTGTGGTGTTCGTATAAACCTTACCATCTATTCCCCTAATTGCCTGAATTGTGCCCTTGGATCATTGATCTGTAATCTGATGTGCTAAAACGCGAACAAACCTTTTCCCGTATACATATTGCAACATTTTATATTTAACGTATCTGGCGGCTACCTGATCTTTCAGTCTGCATCCTAAATAAGACCGTGTTTCTAATAGTTGAAAAAGCACAGCCTGTTCTTCTGCCATTCCTTGAGTAATTTTAAGGGCATGTAATAGTTCATGTTGGCAAATGGCTTTGCGAAGAGAGTGGGCCATCTCTTCAGAAATGGCTCTATTTTTCTTAGCCACATATTTCACTGTTATTCCCCAGATGTATGCTTTCATTGTATCCCAGATTATTGATGGTGAGGCTGAGCCTTTCTTAGTAAAGAAGCAGTGGCGGCTACTCCTCTAAGACAGAGGAGTGTTGCCCCACTGCCCTTAGCAGAGAAAAAAAACGAAAAATAAAATGATAATAACTCTTGTTATTATCATTTTATTTGTTCCTGCTGTGTCGTTTTGGTGGGGCGGGGTGGATCTACTCTGCTCTCAGAGCAGGGGGAGGAGTGGTGGGCACTATGTAAGTGCACATGAATGTTTGACTAACCCTCTAGGGCCGGCCAAACATTCATGAGCACTTTGTATGTCCTCCATGCAGGCTGCATTACAGCCTGCATGGAGAACATGCCCAGGCTCCCATTCCCATGCTTATCGCTGAACCACGGCACTCAGACCAATCGCAACGTTGCATTGCAGCATTGTGATTGGCTATGGGGAGCCCGGGTGCTTCCTGTTTCTACAGAAGAAGCCAGGAAGAGGACGGAGGCGAAGCGGCGGTGGCCAGTCAGCCGGCTGGCCTTCAGGTAAGTGATTTTTTTAATTAGATTTTTTTAACCGTCCTCCCCTCTCCCCCTCTCCTCCCCTCCCCTTTGCTGCTTCCCGGAAGCAGCCGCCCCTGTAAAGAAGAACTCCCTGAGTAAGCCTGAAACATTTGTTTTATACTCGCTATTAGTTAGCAGATGGCGAGGAAAAGTAAACTAGGAGCAGTTATGCCTAGCCCAATTCGAATGAGATAAAAAAGTGAAAAAAATTGGGTTGTGATCTGAGACAACTCCCCGGACAAACATTCATTTCCATACTGTCCAGCAACGAACGTTTAGTGAAGACCATATCTATCCTTGAATATTGTTTGTGCGGACAAGACTGTACGCATAACCAGGCTCTGTTGGATAAAGAGTCAGCCATGCATCACAAAGACCATGTAGATAATTAATGCCCTAGTTCTAGGTTTGCACTGGGTGGTAGAGTGATTGGTCGAATCTATCCTATTATTCAATACACAGTTAAAATCGCCCAATATAATCAGCTCTCCTGCCCAATCCAGTAATTCAAGTGATAGCACATTCAGTACTTCTAGATCATCAATATTTGGCCCGTAAACCACACATAACACAAATTTTAGTGAATGTAATATTAGTTGTACCAGTGCCCATCTTCCCCTGGGGTTGGCCGCAGTTTTTAATACTTGACCTTGAAAATTCTTAGAAGAAAGCACTGCCACCCCTCGAATCGAAACAGTTTCAGATGTACCGACGACTATGTTGTTTCCCAGCTGCTTGATTAAAGATCTATCCTTATGTGCCAAATGGGTCTGAGTCAAAGCCACCAATTGAGGTTTATATTGCCCAATCTCCTCCCGAACCAGTTGTCGCTTTCTTTAAGCATTGATCCCTGACACATTCCAGCACATATCTTATCAGATCTTATATAGCTTAGCCATCTTTGCTATATAAATTTCCTGAGTTTCTATACTTTGAGATTCCAACATGCAGTTCCAACAGATTAAAAAAAACATAATATAGACCCTATGTACATAGACAAAACTCTGACTTGTTTTACCCCACCACTCCAACCCTCCACGTGTGAGCCTGGTTGCCTGTATAAGGCCGTCTGCCATATTCATCCATCTAACCCACCCATCAACCCCCCGACCCAACCCCCATGTTCTGGAGAAGCCTGTGGCCATCGTTGGAGAACAGCAGAAGGGAGCCCCAACACCTGCACACCGTGCCAGAGACTACTGCCCACCAACCAACCTTATAGAAAAAAGAAGGCAAGAGAAGAAAAAAAAAAAAAAAAATAAAGAGAAATTTACCTCTTAGAAAAAAAAGAGGAGAGTATATTATTTAACTATCCAATGTTGCCCCCCCCTTAACACCCATCAACACCCTAAAAAAGGATCAGCAGAGAGGAGAAAGAAAGGGAGAAAAACCCACAGAGATAGGGAAACAGAGAGAGAGACTCTCTCTGAGTTCATACACTACTTAGAGACAGTACTATTCGCCCCCCTCAGAAGAGCCAGGACCTGCATAGCGTCCCCCTCAGAAAAACACATCTGAGATCACCCGTCCTTAATAATTTTGATGCGGGCTGGCTCCCGCAAGAAAACTTGCGCCCCTGCAACCTTTAGAGGGTGAATGAGTTGGCGTAGCTTCCATCTTCTGTCCATTGTGGATCTGCAAAAGTCTGGCCGGGCATCAATAGAGATGGTGTCAATCAAGACTGGAGTTGTTGGTCGTGCTGTAAGGAAGATAACGGGTCTCAGGAGGAAATTTCCAAGATATGTCAACATTGGCCGAGGCTGAGCCGTGTTAGCACTAGGGGTATTGCGATTGAGGGGGAGGCGATGAGCACGTTGGATTTAAGAGTCTCAGTCCCAGTCAATCAAATTTGGAAAAGCCCTTCCAAACAGTTGCACCATATATTGCCGGTGGTCAGAGCCTTCTTTAGCTTCTGGTATCCCAAAAACCCTGAGATTATTTCTCATGTGGTGGTTTTTATATCTTTGATTTTAGTTTGGAGAAATTTTAGGTGATCTTCATGATTTACAATGGCCTTGGGTGCTGCCGTTGTCGCCTTCTCAGTGTGAGCCACTCTCTCCTGTACATCTGTGAGCTCTGCTGTGAGGTTAGTGATGTGCCCTAAGACCTAATCCAATGATTTTTGCATCTTCCGATTGTCTGCCCTTGCCTGAGTATAATAGACCTGTGCCTCTGCCCGTTGGGCCTGAAGAGATAACAAGATTGCTCTTAATGATGGCTCTTGTAGAATATCTTCTGAATGCCCCTCCTTGGGATACAACCGAATGATCAGACAGAGTATCAGAGGATATGTCATGGGTAAAGCCGGGGTTCGGAGTGGAGCATTTATGCTGAGAGTGTTGTTCAGTGTGCTACTTAACCACCTCTGACCCTGGGAGTGTAGCAGATAGACGAGAGATGAGTGATTTTACTTCTCCTTTCGAGGTCACCCACTTCCTGAGCTGGCTGCTCTTAGCCACTTGATCACATGCCTTACCAGACTGGCGTTGTCTTACAGGTTTAGGCAATTGGTAAGATTTAGTCTGGTCTATAGATTTCTTCCTGGACTGTCTTGGCGCGCTCTGGAGTTGAAGCCGACCGCCCCCCTGAATAAGAATGGATTTGATGTGAGGAGCATGGGGCAGAATGTTATCAAATTGTAGAGCAAGAGCCTCAGAAATCCCAGGGGTAGATGAATGATCCTAATCTCAAGTGATCTTTAGGTAAGCGTCTGCACTTGAGTCACATTTTTGCGCTGTTGCACTCTCTTCAGAGACTAAATCATAATCTGGCTCCCCATTGGTGTCATAGCGTGTATTTACTAGTATCCTATTGTCCCAGTGGTGCCCATCCTCCCTCCCCCCGGCCGACCCCTCAGGGACATTGAAAACGGTACTTACATTTGCTGGCCCTGAAGTTGGTCCCAATGCCTCTAGTTTGAGACCTTGCATGGCTCTGCGAGGGCATAAAAGGTAGTTCGGGGTGGGAAGTCAGCAGCTCAATATTGCAATGTTGCAGACAGGAAGGTTGTTCAGATTCCAGAATCAGATTGCCTCCACTGTTCCTTGGGTCCTGAGTTGGGGGGGCAACCGGTGTACCTGCTACTGTGCCATCAGAGCGTCTGCCAATAAAGATGTCTCCCCAGGTATCAATACTTCTTTGGATGCTGCTTTCATCACATCCTTCATTGCCCCCGTCTTTATTAGTTTGAAAATCAGACAACCTACTTATGAGGGTGCTATATCCATGGGCATGGTTGAGGAACTCAGCTCATCATCCCCCACTGTCTGTGCTCCTTGTGCCCCCCCAGGGGGCATTACCCTTCTGCGGAGCCATAAAGCATTCCATCGGGTCCAATGTGGCCGCAGAGCTGCAACATCCGCACAGGAAAGCCAAAGTGTCAGAGTGCACACTGCAAAGCAGTGAGACACCGTCAGAGGATCCAGTACTCAATGCTCTGCCTCTGAGATCGCGGATCGCCGCTCAGATGATGGCGGTAGAAGTATACACATGGGATGGAGCGGGACTCCTCGACAGGTTCAACCCCCATCTTACCTCTCCCTACACAAGAGATTGTGGTGTCTAGAAAATTGTGAGACAAGGTTAATAGACTGAATTTATCGGTATTGAGAGGTGCTGTTAGAACTGGGGGTCTCTAGTTGGCTCTAGTCAGGGTAAGGGGGATGCACACGATAGATAACCCCTGCTCACCCCCTTGGTAGATTGGCACAAGCAGACAGGCTTATTCCAAAGGCAATGTGTAAAGTATTTGTATCCCAAACAGACAGTAACCCAGTGAAAACACCACAAATGGACACCAAAACAAAGTATCTTTCTCTAAACCAAACAAGACCAAAACCACAAAAATCCAACATACATGTATCAAGATATCACTTTTAAATTGGTTACTTCAAAAATAGAACTTGTAGAAACAAAATAGCTCCACCTGGGGCTATTACGATGTCATGACTGGCACAAATCCAAAGTACATCGCCAACTGCGAGGTGCGCGGGTCGGGCACGGAGTCACATAGACCCCCCCAAACAACAGTACCTTTAAAACAAAGTCAACAGACGATGCACGGCATCGTGGAGATGAGGCATCGGTGCTGAGGTGGAGCTGGTTCCTTTCTGCCGCGGGGGAGGCGAGGCATTGAGTCCGTGGGGAGGCAGGGCGTCGAATCCAGGACAGGGGAAGTTAGGCGGCAATAAGGCGTCGGTTCCGGTGATGTGCTGCAACGTCGAAGAGTTTGTGGAGTCACCCTCGTTGGTTATTGGCTCCACAATAACGTGATGCTGGTGGTGACGATGACGGCATCAGTGCTCCACAGAGGAGTCCAGGTGCTGGTCACTGGGTGCAGGTGAAGTCATTGTTACCCTGAGACTTCAGAACAGGAGGCAAGTACATACAAGCCCTTGGAGATTCTTCTTGAAGCAGGTTCACAGCAATGTTCCAGTCTTTGTCCTCTCCTTGGCAGAGCAGCAACTGCAGGCCAACCCAGCCAAGCACACACAGCAGAGGGACAGTACTCCTCCTTACAGCTCTCCATCTCTTCACCTTGGCAGAGGTTCCTCTTGAGTCCAGATGTGATCTAATCTTCTGGGGTTTAAGGTCCAATACTTATACCCCATTTTCTCTTTGTTCTCTTTGTGGCAAGGGTCTCTGAACCCAGTCCAAACCAGTTCTGTCCTCTCTGGCCCAAGCTTCCCTACAGGAGGTGGAGACAGCATTGTGCAAAGGAGACACAGCATATTCAGGTGCTAGTGAAACTCCTCCCACTACTCTAAATGCAGTCCAGGTCTATTCAGCACAGCTATTAGTCACCCAGGAAAGGCAGGACACACCTAAACCCCCCTTGTGACTGCCTAGAGTGAATGCACATCCCCAGCCCCTGTCATTCCAAAACCAGTCAGTGAATATCCAAACAGGCAGAGCCACACAGAATGGTCAGGTACGTAAATGCCCACCTTCTAAAAGTGTCATTTTCAAACACACAATTTAAAAAACATCTTTACTAAAAGATGTGTTATTAAATTCTGAGTTCAGAGAGCCTAAACTCCATTTCTTTATCTTGTCCCAATGGAAAGTTACACTTGTAAGTTGTTACATTGCAGCTTTGATGTTAGCCTATGGGACAGACAGTCTTTCAATAGTGAAAAATGAAATACACAGTATTTCACTATCAGGACATATAACACACACCAGTCCTTTTCCTACCTTTCACATACACTGCACCCTGCTCAAGGGTGTACCTGGGGCCTACCTGAGGGGTGCTTTACATGTAAGAAAAGGGAAGGTTAGGGCCTGGCATGTGGGTGCAATTGCCACGTCAACATGGCAGTTTACAGCTGCACGCACAGACACTGCAGTGGCAGGTCTGAGACACATTTACAGGGCTACTCCTGTGAGTGGCACAACCAGTGCTGCAAGCCCACTAGTAGCCTTTGATTTACAGGCCCTGCCACACTTAGTGCACTTTACTAGGGACTTACCAGTAAGTAAAATATGCCAATCATGAATAACCAATTATAATCATAATTTACACAGAGAGCATATGCACTTTAGCACTGATCAGCAGTGGTAAAGTGCCCAGAGTCCTAAAGCCAACAAAAACAGGTCATTAAAAATAGGAGGAAGAAGCAAAAAACGTTTGGAAATAACCCTGCGAAAAGGGCCAATTCCAACAATCATTTTGACCTCTCTCAGCAATTCTTCAAGCATGCTCAGTAAATCACTTAAGGCTTCCACAGCCAGGGCCGGTACAATTCGACTGATCTCTCTACTTAAGTGAGCCAGGTTCTGCTGCACTTCCTGAGCCACAGAGGTTGGCTATACATGGTAATCACTTTACCAACCTCTATGGTCATTATATTACCAATCTGGGCCCTTTCCTTCTGGCTGTTACATATAACTTTTGCGCTGTTTTTGGCCACATAATTGGCAGCCTGAAATAATGGCTTAACATCCCTTGCTCCTCTGCCCCCATCAAAACCTATGGGAGAATACTCATCACCTTGGTGATTTTTAGGGGTCCCCCCTAATGTAGCAGCTTCCTCAATGGCTCCTTCAGGAGCTGGCTCTATTGCTTCAGCTGTCTCTGTGATTGTAATACACTGGTACTTCACAACTCAGCTACACAGGTCCCTACACTTAAAGGAGTTGATACCATCTGTGCACCTCTAGGATTGTACAGAACCACCTTCAGTGAGGGTAGAGTTGTCATGCTCCCAGGGTCTGCTAAGCTCTTCTCTGCAGTCTTTGTTGAGGCGATTATGAAGCTAGTGGCGACATTCACTATTTCCAATGAGACCTCCTTCTGCATGCTCACAGATTCCCCAGGAGAGGTTTTTCTCTTTTCATTTTGGTATCTTGAAAATTTTAACGTTTGGCATAGTTAGGGAAGGGTTACCTTGCCTCTGGAGTGATGAGGGCGATGCTTGCATAGGTGCCCGCCTGACATTTGTTTCTCAGCAGTGGGGCTGCTTTAAAGCACTTTAAGTAGACATGAAGTGAAATAAAACCTCACAAAGTTTTTCCAGACAGAACCCCCTCCACTGCACAGGGTAGCCATCAGCTCCAAGTCCAGGGAGGGGGAACCTTACGAATCGTGTCACTCCTTCTGTCAAGGTGGTTGTATACCGCAATTCTCTTAACACGGTGCACTACCTGCTACAGCCCATTACCAAGAGTCCTAACGGCTCCCTAACAGCCCTTCTGTTCCCTCGCCAGAAAGTCCGGTGCAGCCCCACACATACAGACATTTAATGTAAGGAACCTCCTCCAGGCCCTTCATGTTGGTTGAAAAACATAAGGAGGAGCCCTTCCTCTGCCTTTTCCACAGTGTCCCAAAGCTTCCACCAAATTATGATTTTGTGGCACCCTTACTGCCTCCAGCTGTTGCATTTCATATCATGCTCCAGGCTACAAAATGAAGACAGGTAGCAGAATGCAGGGGAGACAACCCATCCAGTTCTCAGCTATTCAGCCATAAGGCCACGGTCAGACTGCTCACAAGCCGTCTCGGATGCCATGAACAAAGGGGGAGAGGCAGGGGTGGAGAAATGCAGAAACCAGTGGGCGTGCTCAGGCTGAAAGCATCGCCTCCACCTTCCTCAATCATATCTTTTCTCCACACCTACTGTTCTGCATCCCAACTCGCTTCCATCCAGCTCTTAACTGTCTTTTTGGCTTCATCTTGATATTTTTCCATTTCTCTTTCTTGTGCTGCACGCTCCGATGCATTCGCTGCTTCATATTGGGCTAGTGTAGGCTTCATTCCATATGGCACCTGCCTCAAATTCTCACTTTTTCTTAGGTTGAAAGTACTATGGGGAGGGAACTGTAAGGACTCTGCACTCACAGTGATCTTATTTACTTGTTTAAGCCAAAAACACATGTATAAACTTACATTGGTTGTCATGTATCGGGCAGGCACACCATCAGGACGGGCCTCCTTGCCTTCACAGACAGGTATTTTCACATCTTTTCTAAATAAAGCCCTTAATTTCTTTTAAAACTCATCTTTTCCCTATTTTTGCTACAACAAAAAATCAATAAACTCCAATTGAAAAAACTGGCATTTCTCAGATAATCACAAAGCAAAATGCAAAATCACTAACTCCCAATCTCAGCATGACACAATTAAAACTGTCCACTGACAGCGTGGCACTCTCTGATCTAACAACTAATTGCAGCGCAGCACACACACCAACTGACCAATTCCAGGGCTGCACCTTATGATGCAACTTGCAGAACCCTACAGCATCTCTCACTCAACAATGGTCAGCTTAGCAAATAGCAATTAATAAACAAAATGATAACTCTTGTCTGTTCCACTAAAAGTAATTTCAAAATATATAATTACTCTAGGGGAATCGGGGATTTAGCTTTCTCCTGGTGCTAACACACACACAATGTGAGATCTAGACTAGTAGGAAATCTCCCTGACTAGTGCGGATCCTCTTGGCAAAATGATTAACCAAACACCAATCTCAGGGGGTCATTATGATGGCGGGCGGATCGCCCCCACCGGGCCGGCGGTAGTCACCGCCGGCACGGTGGGGGCGATCTGCCCGCCATCCACACAGCAAAGACCCCCCGCCATATTATGATGGCTGGGGGGTCCGCGGCGGAGGGAAATACCGTCTGCCGCTTTTCCGCCGGTCGACATGTCGACCGGCGGAAAACAAGGTTAATATGGTGGCGGTGTCTGCAAGACACCGCCATCCATATTACAATGCCTGCGGTGACCAGCACTTCCATGGCGGCGTTGCCGCCATGGAAAGGCATGTGGTCTTTGCCTTTGGGGGCCCGTAGCGGGCCCCCAGGAAGTTGGGGGTTGCAGGGTGCACATGGGGGGTACCTATGGTACCCCCCTGCATTTGTATGCACAAGGTGGCAGGAAACGCGCGGTGCCTGTCACGTTGTGAATGCAAATGCACGACGTGCATTCACAGCATTGTGGCGGGTGGTGCTGTGAGCACCGCCCGCCACAATGCTGGGAATAGGGTGTCCCACCGCCACGGTGGCGGTAGCATCCTAATGTCAGGTGCGGGACCGCCGCACCCCTTGCGGACGGTCCCGCATTCCGTTACGGTGGCGGGCAGACATCGTAATGGGCCCCTCAGTTAGAAAACCCTCACAACAGAAGTTTAATAAGTTCCCATCTCAATGTGCGGCAGATAGCACTGCACTGTTAAACACCATAAATCTTAACAGACAAGTTACAAAATAATATACTCAATTACAACAATAGACTACAATTACTCTGATAACCAAAACCAAACTTCAGCTCTTTACAGCAAGCCCGTTTACCTTCAGAAGCACAAGCAAAATACATAGGACAGCATCACAGATCTCACAAAAACATGGAGTCCTTCTGAACTCATAATGGACACCACACACTGCACAACACATTCACTCATCCACATCTACAAACACCACAAAGCTCGACAACACAATCATGAACTCATAACCCTACTATTCTTACCCTCCTAGGACACTGCAACTACTCAGGAAAACCAGAACACTTCCAATTCTCCAAATTGGACCATCAGAACTTTGGGGACGCGGACAAGTGTGTGGCAGATTCTGACAAATTTAGAAGCAAATTCTAACTGTCTTCTCCTCAGTGAGAACCAACCGCTGCTACCATATGGACTGCAGTAGTCATAAGGATGGCCTTTGCATCACACAAATGTGGTGCATACTCAGAACTCTACTTGTCTACTAGGATGGACCTTTCTCTCAAACTGAGGCTGAAATCACAAATCAGTAACATCTCAATCACAATGAAGCACATTTTGCTCACAGTAATGACAGAGAGAAGCAAGTTTGTAAACCATGAAGGTTTATTAACAAACTAGTAAAGTTACAATCTCAAATCGAATCAATTAATCATAAATTAGTAGTCACCTGAATAGAGCAAATATGGATGTAATCCAGGCAATTAAATTCAGCAAATGCAAGTACAGGTTCTTAAAGACAGAATATGCTAAATAAGGTAAACATTTCATAAATGGAAACTCCCTAATGCCAAGCTAAGGTTGTGAGCAAGTCGGAAAAGTTTATGTAGCTGGTGTCAGTAAATATAACAGCAAAAGTAAAACCAAATGAAGGTATTAGTCAAGAAAATGAGAAATGTACTTGCTATAGAATGTAAGCCTATGAGCAAACATTTAAGGAGCATTCGGTCTCGGGAGAGGGAAAGATACATCTGCCTGGAAAGGTGGACAGGGGCAAGTATTCTAAATAACTAAAATGCTTTACACAGATGAAATATGAAATTTCTCCAAAGTGATACATTTCACAGGTTCTCACTGAGTAAGAATCAATTAAAAATCAGAATTCCTGCTGTACTTGGTGTAGGCCTCCTCCTCCTCATGGATAATATAATGCAATTTTTCTTTCTTCATTGTGATCTTTACAATATCTCACAAAGGAGTATTCATCTCCTTTGCCTCCCATCCCAGGCAGGTGCTGTGAAACATTGTCAAATCAATTATTTGCAATAAACATGACCTTCACACAGTAAGCTAACAGAAACAATTTTAATGAGAACCCAGTGACTTCTGGTGCCTGAAACAAAAAGAAAGTTATACACACCAAGCAAAAATGCAACATTGATTTTTAAATGGAGTCGGGCACCCAAGCCCGCTAATGTCAATGTTAAGATGCACATATCCTAAACTATAGTTAAAGAAAATCATATAAATCACTTGTTTCTCTAAACTGAGTGTAAAATAGCACGGGCCACATGTAAGTAATGGTTAAATATATTATTGGTTAAAATTTCGTCAAGTGCAGATAGATGATGGTGACACTGCATCACCACAGAACAGAACCTGCTGCACAGTTGGAAATCTGGTGAGGTTTCAAAGGGCACATAAAAAAGGCCCCATCAACATGGAGCTACTGAAGGCAAAGTTCAACAAACTACATATGGAATCCATATAACATCACACAGGCACATGGTCAAGTGCTTTGCCTTGTCTGGTGGCCATATTAACTGTCACATTTTCGGCTCTGAAGTAAAGAGATAGGGAGAGAATAAGAAAGCATTGCAGTAACTGGAAGAACCATGAACACATCCAGGAGTCAATACTGGTAACATTCATGGACCTGCTGTTAGTTACAGATAATAATACCAGCAACATCCTTGTACGTACTTTGATGGCAAGCAAGAATCTGCACTAGAACGATCCCAGATCTTTTTCAGTTTAGAAAGAACCTTGAAACCTAGCTGTTTCCATAAACATTCATATTCCGCTCTCTCCTGTGGATCATAGCGCCTTGACCCCTCCGGGTAATTGTTTGCGCTGAATAAATCTAAAGAACATAACTAATGAAGTGTTGGGTATTGTGGAAAGCATGTGATTGTAGAATTTTCAAAATACAAATTGTCTGAATCCACTGGGACATACTGGCAGGAAAATGGAAAGAGGCAATATCAAAGAGGCACCACCACAGCTGAGTAAGAATGATCTCAGATCGGTCTTGGGTATGGTGGAGATTTACTCTAAGTATGAAGTTTGAATAAAAACCTTTTGTCTATTGAGTGGCAGTTAGCATTTGAGGAGATAAAAAGGCTATCCATGTTCCGCTTTTATTACAAGGATTTGATCTGGAATAGGAAAGCACATAAGTTGTGGAAGCCAGCAGTAAGGGGATAGGTGTTGTGCCATTAGAGTTGAGTCTACAGAGAAAACAAAGGGTGATTGCTTTTGTGTCTCGGCCATTTACTTCCAGGGGAGTGGAGTATTCCATGATAGAGTGCAAGGCCTTAGCATGTGCATGGGCTATGGATCATTTCAATTTATTTGAAGACAAAAGTTCACATTAAGGAGCAATGACAAACCATTGATAAACTTCCTACAACTGAGGGAATGCTACAAACATCAGCAAGAATACACGTTTTTCATGCCCCTTAAATATTATACAAATGATGACATACATTGCAGAGTGAAGACCGTGGTGGCACATTTCCTGTACAGAATACCAACCAAGATCTATGGATTAGAGCAAGTAAGATTGTTGGGATGAGTTTCAAGTGGCATGTGTGAATGGAGGAGGAGAATGGACTATTTTGCCGATAGACTTGGTTGAGACTATGAAAAGCAGGCTGTATGTTGGAATATCGCATACAAAAATATTGCCTGACATAAACATAATTTCCAAAATATTATTTACAAAAGCATTGTCATATTGGGTGTTGAATTTCTATCACAAATTCCCATGGGACAATAATTTTGTAAATTAAATTTAGGACATGATATTTAATTTAGACAATATTTTGACAATTAGTTTCTGATAAGGATGAGTACTGCAAAGGATCAGAAAGTACATGCCACATGGATAGGCAAAAAAAAAGGCTTAGTAGTGAGGAAAAATATTTTTGGGAATTACAGGATGAAGTAATTGGGTGAAGAAATCTTTTTGTCACGGAAGGATAAGATAATTCCACTTCAGTTGCTGAAACCAAACTTAATAATGATGGACCATAGAGGACACATGGGGATTGTTCTCTTGAAGACAAGAACAGCCATAGGTTTTGATGGCCGTGAATTGATTTGGATATTAAAAGGATGATCAGGAAATGTGTTAGGTGCAAATGCACCTATTAGACACAAAGGGCAATTTAGCTCACATTAGATCCCATTATTTGTCCTAGAAAGCCTAGGTAAGTAGTATTCAGAAGCATAATTGCTCAATTTTGGTTGGAGATGAGGAAATTACCTACACTACAGTTTTACTGGACATGTTTTTGAAATGGACAGTAATGCAAGAGTGGAGTCTTTATATGATGTCTTCCTATGAGACATTGTTACTTCAGTGCTCTGCACTGAGTGTGGCGTCTCCCTATGGTAAAGTATGGGGAAAAGTAAAAAGTTTATTTAACTATAAAAACAATATTGAAAATATTTTTATGTTAAATATTATTATACATTAATTGTATATATTAATTTTAAATGTAGAACAAAAGAACTAATGATACAGCACTATTAACTTAATTTTAAATGAAATCTTTCATTAATGTAAAAATATTAAATTAAATTAAAAATAAATTCCCACCTAAAGTAAAAACATATTTTTTTATTATGCATTGATAATTTTTCAGTGTTGTATAGAATTAATTAAAAGTATTTATTTATATTTTATTAAAATTGAATACATTACATTATGTTTTACATTACATACATTACTATCTTATCATTACATAAATTGTTCAATTAAAAAAGGTTATTAAAATATATTATAATTAAAAAATAAACATGCTTTATTTGTATATGTATTTTAACATTAAATTCTATTTATTTAAATTTCTAACTATTGCAATTAATTTAATTTAGTTTAGCTTTATTTCCTATGGAGTTTTATTTTAAGTTCCTACCTCTATTAATTTCTATGAGAGGGTGTTGCAGTACCAGTGGTTGGCTATGTGTGGTGCTTGACTTACGTCAACTCTGAGCTTGAGTACTATATTACTGTCTTGGGTCCGGTTTTGACTGCAGTAACTTTAGAAATGCAGTTTGCGAATAGCAATGTGCTTACTTCTTTGTGGGTGGGTGCACATCCCTCTCTAACCCCCTCCATAACATTCCTTAAATGACTACTTACTCCTTCCTAATACCCTTCCTGTTAGTCATAAGTATTACCCATTTTCCAACCACTCCCCTTTGTTCCCCTACATTTATTACTAATTCATATACTTACGTGGGCGGAGACTCCGTAGTCGGGTTGGAGATTTTAACACAGAAAAAGATGGCATTACCTCCACACTTTAGCATGTGAGTCAGATTTTGTAGTACGTTTGCAGTATTATTGTGATACTACAAAATGTATAACAAAATGCAGTTTGTTATTAGGCCTTAATGTGTGCAAAATGGTTAAAGAGCATAGCAGCACCTTTTTATCAAGCAGCAGTGGGATAGTAGACAGGTTGAACTGCGCACTTAAGAGAAAAATCCAGTTGGCTTTTAAAGGGAATTCACACTAGAAAGAAGAAGATAAAAGGATCTTGTGGGTAACCTGGATGACCACTGATGACATCATTGGTTGCAGTCCTTTAATGGTGATGAGAATAAAGGTTCCTAACACAAAGACAAGGTAAGAATTTGTGAGACAGATGTCTGAAACGATAAGAGTGGAAAAGGCTCGACAGGCATACAGGTCTTTAATACAAAAGAGTAGGTGCAAAAAATGGGATCACTAAAGTTTAAAGTCTGGGTTAGAGTGACGAAAGGAAAAAGGTGGAGAAAAGTGGCATTGAGAAGTCAAAATATTCTGAGCCTAGGAAATGTGTTTAAGTGTTATTTAATTCAGTGTGTTTGGCTGAATAAAAGATTAGACATCTTAGTGAACTTCATTGAGTGACTAGGACGGAATGGCTGTTAATAATGTAGAAGAGAATCATGGTCTCCTGGACTCGCAGCAGGTTGTGGACATTGATGGTGAGAGTCAGAAGTTGACTGGTGAGAACAGTAGGCGAGATGAAACATGTATTCAAGAGGAAGAAAGAGATGGAAAGTCTTCTGCATCAAGAAAATGTTGATGCAAAGATAGATGCAGTAGTACGAAGATCTGAAAGAGTTATCAAATCTCCTATCAAATATGAAGATTGTTGGGGGCGCTAGAGAGCCCGGAGCAAAATGGCCGCACTTTAGTGCTGCTCTGCTGGTCAAGCCTACAATCCGTCTACAATCCTGCTTCATTGGCGCCAACCACGGCGGTGAGACATCTATCCTGACTCCCGAGGCACAGAGGAACACTTTGGGGTTACTGATCAGGCTGGTCAGTGCCCTACGACATATTTATCCAACTTTTCGACAATCGGCGCAAGATGGCTGCCCCGGAGTACACTGGCCATTGAGCCCCCCTGCTCAGATTCTCTCATACCCTGCTGCTGTGCCCCACATCTGAGATGTCTGCCTCTGTAGAGCGGGCTTGCCGGGCGGCGGTTCGTTGGTGGCGTGCTGGAGAGCGCCTGCACTACTGTCCCGCTTGCTGGATTCGCGAGACGGGAGACCGCCATTACGGGAGCTGCTGACGTGAGGTGAGGTGCCTGCGTTGCGACCCCCCCGGCCTGCTCTGGCCGCTGCCGCGGCAAGTAATAACGTAGGTCCAGTATATGGCACGGACCGACGAGCCTAAATTCTGTATGAAGCGCTGGTCCCTACTGCAGGCTCTCACGACACTGTCTTGTGCGCGACCAGGATCCGCATGTACGGCCCACCCTGCATCACTGTCTGTGCTGTGGTGACGGAGCGCAGTTGCTATTGTCGGCGCCATTTGCTCGGCGGGAGGCGGAGCGCTGGGGAGCCGGACCGCGCTGATCATTTCGGATCTGTGGGGGTGCCCCTGCTGAGTTGGCGGCGGACTTCTATGGGGAAGTACTAATTGCTGGAATATGTAATTAATTGCCAGACTGCCCCCAAATTCTGCGTTGTGATCCTCCTAACTCTCCTAAACTATCTAACTGGGCAGCCTGCCTTGGGGCCTTGGGACTGTGCGGTACAACTGGCGGTCTGCTGGTGGTTCCCCCGCCTGATCTCGTCTGCTTCATCTTGACGGCCCTGGGAGTGTGCTGGGCCGCTACGCCTCAGAGACCTGCTTGATTTTCTATTTGATGTGACATAAGACCTGCGACACAGCGATCACCAGTGTACAGCTCTGCGGTGTTGATGACTGTGACCCCCGGAGTCTGGTGTGCACCCTCGGAATCCCCTGCGCTGTGTGCGGCCGGTCCGATAGTGTGAAGGCGCTGTAACTGGATTTGCTACAAATCGCCTATATAAACCGACCTGTCCGGCTGGGCAGTGGTTTTGCTTCCTTGCCTTTCTGTTCGACTATGGTGCCCTAGCTGCTACATACCTTCTGCCTGTGGGTTATGCTGCATGGCCTGACAGGACCTGCAAGTCCTGCCCGCCGGGGACCACCAATTCCCCCCCGTCTGGTATAGAGAATAACGCTAACTAAGGCCTACACTAGTCGTCGTAGACTATCTCTGTGCATGCTGTAGGTAGTGGGTTCAAAGCTATCGCGCAATCCCCCGACTGACAATATCAGCGCTGAACTGCAGCCACGATGGGGAGGACGGACAAGCAGCAGAGCAAGTTGCAGTTCGAGACCAAAAAGCACACGAGAACCCAAACCCCTAACGCCTCAGATACGGAACCGGATCTTGATGCGGGGCCGACTACCAAGCTGGAGCGCCTGATGTTGAGCATGCAGCAGAGCTTACAGTCCATAGATGCAAAGATTGATCACCTTAACCTGCGTATGGACAGCATGGCGGCTAAAATAGATCAGCATGGTACGCAGATGGCGGAGGCTGATCAGCGTATCTCGACCACGGAAGATCGCGTGGAGGCTGTCAGCTCCTCCTGCGCCAGCATGGAGAAGCTGCTGGAGGTGATCAGAGCGAAGAATGAGGACATTGAGGCTCGGTCCCGTAGAAACAACCTTCGCATTACAGGCATTTCAGAATCCACCAACACCGGGCCCATGGAATCCTTTGTCGAGACGCTGCTTGTATCTCTCCTGGGCGCTGACCAGTTCTCTAAGGTGCTCATAGTGGAAAGGGCCCATCGCTCCTTGGCTGCCCGTCCTGTGCCTGGGGCTCCACCCCGACCCATCATAGCCCGACTATTGAATTATCGGGATCGGGATACAGCGCTCCGTTTGGCCAGAGAGAAAGGCGGCCTTGACTATCAGGGGATGAAGGTGGAACTCTTTCCCGATTTTACCGTAGCTGTGCAGCAGGCGCGTCGAGAATTTCAAACTGTCAAAAAGAAACTGCAATCTCTGCATATCCAATATGCGATGCTATACCCTGCTCGGCTGAGGATCCAACATGCGGGAAAAGCGCGTATTGTCACAACGCCCAAAGAAGCACTTCAATATATACGGCAGATTGAGCGGCAGGAATCACTGCGCGACAAAGGCGCAGATTCGGACACTGAGGGCTGAGCACGTGAGATCCAAAATGTTTGCTGTACCTAGCGACAGTCTCCCTAATGGCTTAATATGTTATCTTAAATATTAGGGTCAGTTATTGTTAGTGTATCACGTGTATATTAGCCTGCATATGATCTTCTGTGTATCACCTGCTATGCTCCGCTTGCTCTATGCTGGGGGTAGAATGTTTAAATTTCTGATAGTGCAGGTTGCCAACTTTACAATGTTGGTTCTCTGAAGGTGCTATGTACGAGGGCCCTTCAACTGTTCACAAGCCGATGGCTGGTTAGCCTATCTCTTCTGGTCTTGACCCACCCTGTTAACTCGGGGGCCGATGGCTACTAGTGACCCACAGTATGGGTATTCCCCGCAAAGTTCTTTCCTCTGTTCAGGTGCCCTTTGGCGCCTTAGTAATGTCGTTTTCTGTTTTTTCTCATTGTATTTACAAGGATTTACAGATGCAAATGTATACATGCTGTTTTGTTTTGAACCAGGGTAATCACAGCATGGTCCTTATGCTGAAGTGGGTGGGGGGGATTGTTGGGGAACACTGTTACATTGCTAGAGCTTTGGACACCTCACATTGGCGGAACAGACGTTACACTAAACTCTTTTATTTAGACAATGGCACGGATACGATCCACACTATCGACAGACATGACTGACCCCAAAACACCCACAATATCGTGGATAAGCTGGAATGTTAGGGGGCTTAACAACCCTAAAAAAGTGCGACAGGTGTTGTCATACCTAGATCGTCATCACATCCAGGTTGCTCTATTGCAGGAGACTCACCTTAACAAACATGCGGCCTCAACCATAGCTACCAGATGGGCGGGGGTGCGACTGACTGCGTCTTACTCCTCCTATGCGCGGGGAGTGATGATTCTTATAAAGAAGGGCATCCCTTTTGTGCCAATACATGTAGAGGAGGACGAGGACGGGAGATATATCATAGTGCAGGGTACATTACACGGTGCGAAGATGGTGATAGTGAACTTATATGGTCCCAATGTAGATGACCCTGCTTTTTATGACACATTGTGGGGCAAGCTATATAAATTGTCTTCGTCACCCATTATCTGTGGGGGCGATTTTAATGCTGTTCTCGATCCTGAATTAGACAGAGTGTCGACGGTTGACCCCCTCCCAAGAAAGCCACTAAGTCAGTGCATGATGGTATGGTATCCCTGGGGCTTACGGACATTTGGAGAGTGAGGCATCCGGGCATCCGGGAAGGTACATGCCACTCATATGCGCGCCAGGCGTGGTCACGCATAGACTACTGGCTGGTCAGGCAAGACATCGGTGCATGGACTGTACAGATTAAGCATTTACCACGGACAATATCGGACCACTCCCCAGTGCTCCTCAGCATGTCGTTGCCCTCTCACATCCCCCCCAATTCCAATGGCGACTGCAGCCGACTTCTCTTTTAGACCAGGTTTTTTGTGAGGGTGTGCGTGAAGCTATTGCTGACTACTTCTTACACAACACTGGGTCTGTTCAAGCTGTTGCAACGCTCTGGGAAGCTTTTAAAGTGACCATTAGGGGGGCCTGTATAGGTCTACAAGCCGGAGTGCTGAAGTCATTGCGTCGCACTATGGCCTCACTTGAGCAAGAACTGCGTGTGCTTGAACGCGGATACGAACAGACATCAGATCCAGCCAAGCTGGCACTTATTAAAACAAAAATCACAGAGTATAATGACGTGGCGGATCAAGAATTCAGACATATGTCACGCCGGGGCATTGCTCGATATTATGGAGAAGCTGGCAGGCCGGGCAGAGCACTGGCTACCCGTATTCTTGAACCCCGCCATAAAACTTATCTAATCAACGCCGTCACCGCAGATGATATCACGCATTATGATACACCTAATATACTTAAAACCTTTGCAAATTATTATGAGGGGATGTATGCCCATCGCCAGGCAGCGGATGAGGCAGAACTTGCGCAATATTTGGATGATATCGCGTTGGTGTGGCTCTCGCGGGGACAGCAGGAGTTCCTAATGCATCCTCTTACCCTGGATGAAATACGGGACGCTATTACTGCACTACCTAACGGAAAATCAGCGGGTACCGATGGGTTGCCAGCAGAGTTTTATAAACAATATATAGATCTGCTTGCCCCTTGCCTTCTCCAGTTATTTGAGGAGGCATACGAGACTCAATGTTTGCCGCCGACCCTACGTGAAGCACTCGTGATTACGCTGCTAAAACCTGATAAACCGCCGGATCGGTGTGATTCATATAGACCGCTATCATTAATCAATACGGACACAAAAATTTTAGCGAAGGTAGTAGCAACAAGATTGAAGTTACTTCTCCCTGTCATGGTCCTCCCTGATCAATCTGGGTTCGTCCCAACTCGCTCAACAGCGCATAATTTGAGAACACTCTTTGCTGCGATGCATGTGCTTGAGCCTACCTTGCCGGCAGTTGCAGTGCTACTAGATGCTGCAAAAGCATTTGATTCTATCTCCTGGTCTTATATGTTTGCAATTCTACATCGCATGGGAGTGCCCTTTATTTTTACTAACTGGATCAAACTACTCTATACTAACCCACTAGCTCGTGTGAGGGTTAACGGTCAGCTTTCGGAGATTTTTACTATTCAACGCGGCACACGGCAGGGGTGTCCGCTATCGCCTTTACTATTTGCACTCATACTTGAACCATTGGCTTGTATTTTAAGACAGCGCTATGCACAGGCAGCGCTGCGTTTTCACCAGCGCCCCTTGGCTGTTTCCATGTATGCTGACGACATGGTGTTGTACGTTCGTGAACCCGCTACGCACCTTGCACAACTCCTTAGGGAATACATACGGTTTGAATGGTTCTCTGGGCTGGGAATCAATTGGTCCAAATCGATCATACTACCCCTCACGGATAGCACACACCACATTGATCTAGATTATCGCTTAACATGGTGCACTGACACTGTGAAATACTTAGGAATATGGCTCCACAGGGACCCACAAGTGGTCATACAATCCAATTATGGCACGGCTATCACGCGTCTTGAGGGGCAAGTAAATCGCTGGATTAAATTACCCTTATCCTTTGCAGATCGTATAGCACTCATGAAGATGGTGATCCTTCCACGTTTTTTATATTTATTTTTAAATATCCCGGTACATTTAACACGATATTTTTTCGATAGGCTCCGTTCCCTCTTGATAACATTAGCCTGGGGAGGGAAAAAATCTCGTCTCAAATGGGAAACACTCACACTTCCTTACGAGCAGGGGGTTCACAGCACCAGACCTTCATCTCTACTATCTTTGTGCGCAGGCTCATTACGCCTATTATTGGCAACAGGACCCAGCTTATATACCCCATGTGGCGGTGGAGGCAGGTGCGGTACACCCTATACCACTTAAAGCTATGATAGTCAACAAGCACACGGTATTTGACAAAGGGGAATTTGACACTGTACAAACCACATCTAGGGCCTGGCAAGAGTTAGGGAAACGGGCACAAAAACTGCCACTGTATGCTCCAGGCATGCCATTATTGCATCACTCAGAACTTTCTGTTACGCAAGAAGCTGGTACGTTAAGGACCCTTCATGACATGGCTCTTTTGACAATGGAGGATGCGTTTCCTGGGGGTCAATTTATTGCGTCTGAAAATATAGCCACCAGGGGCAATGCCACTACCATGCAGCTGTTTGTTTACACTAGACTGCGTTCCGCCATGCGTACACTTTATCCACAGTTCCCTGCAGAACCGCAGACACTTGAAGGGTTGCAACTTATATACACTACCACATCCAGAGCCAGGTTAGTTACGAGACTATATCATGCCTCACAGAGGGATACGGCCGCAATTGATAAGACTGCGTTGGCTAAATGGAATGACATTCTCCCTGAACCGCTTTCTGAAAACGAGTGGATGGACTGTTGCCGTCTGACTGGACACTTAACAGCAAATGGGAACCTGCGACTGGTGCATTTTAAATATTTACACCAGCTGTATTATACTCCGGCACAGCTATATAGGTATGGGTTGAGAGACACTGATCATTGCAAGCGCTGTGATGCCCCGGACGCCAATTTCTACCACTTAGCTTGGGAGTGTCCAAAGGTGCAGGAATACTGGAGATTAGTCACACACATTCTGCATCAGATGGTGGAGCTGCCCATAGCATGTACTCCACAGCTATGCTTGGTGGGCGCTGTAGCTAATATCAAAGCACCACATAGAAAATTTGTAGCTATATCCTTGCTACTCGCTAAACGTAGAGTCTCTATGGGTTGGGGAGGAAGATCTGCACCTTCCACTAAACTATGGCTGCAGGACCTGGCATACTGTCGGGATCAGCTCACATGTTACGCTGAGGAGTTGCCCATGGCATCGAAGCCTCGTGATATCTGGGGTCCACTCACTGCTTATCTGCTCACAGTCACCACTGTATAATACCCGATTTTTTGTGTAATAATGTTCAGCCTATCCTATCGTACGATGCACTTTAACCTGTTGTCATGTCAATGTATATCTGTCATGCCAGATTGTGTACTGTTAAGTTCTGCCAACTGACTTCTACATTATGTGTAACCTTTACCAAAGCTCTGAATTGAATATCTGTACTTTGTTTTTTTTTTATTTTTGTTTTTGAAAATGTATAAATAAAAAAAAAAAAAAAAATATGAAGATTGTTGCCCTGTTCAGAGTTTGGTTGACAGGGTACTTCACCTCAAATGTGGCTGAGTACTCTGTCCGGCAAACTGATGGTCCGCCCGGGCCATTTAGAGTTAGGGGGACCATCATTTTCCACTAGATATTTCCCCCAGTCTTGGTTGGTGAGAATCTTACACAGACATCTCCATGAACTTGGAGCTTTTTTTACTTCTGGACCACCAGTAAAAGCCTTGTAGTCCTGAAGAGAAAAGAAGAAAAATGACCCCCATGCTCTGTTAGAAAACTCCTGGGGTGTCTTGGTCATTATTTTTTTGCTATGCAGAAATAGACTCTCACTTTGGGAGTTTGTTTTTGGAAAACAAAAACATTTGCGAGGCGATCGGAAGAAATATACGAACTGGTCAGCAAACATTCAATACATTTAGAGGAGCGGGGCGTGGCTAAGCGCGCAACGAAGATGGCGGCATTTTCTTGAGCTCCGCGGTATCACCGATGCGGAAGCTCAACTTGACATGTCTTTCGGGTGATTTTCGATCACCTTTAGATGGCAGACAGCGGCGGAACGGCCCGTGAGCTCTGGGGATAGCTCAGAAGGGTTCTGCACTGCCTTACTGTGTGATGCTTCACACGAGGCATTTTGACCGCAACAGGTCTCTGAAATGGCGCCCGCTATGGCAGCCTCGTCATGACACGGAGTACAGGAATTGGAGTCTGCTTATATGCTCCTAATAGAAGCATACTTCCCATGCTGAGTATGAGGTACTATGTGCACCAATTTTTCAATATTAGACCACTGGTCTTGGAACGTCCACCTTTCAGTGAGTGGAGTGCTTGTTTCTTGCATCATTAGAATCTACAAAATGGCGGCTGCTGACAGGAACTCTTTTGTGTGTTATAATTCCTAATCACAAGTCCTAATAATATTGTTGAGATATAATTCATTGCCAGTGGACTACCACAAGTGCGGTATTTCGACAGTGGCGTTGCTTTGATTGGGTGTCCGTTGTTATAGCTGTGTCGAGGCTACAAAATGGCGGCCGTTGTCGGATCTTCACTGTGTGGCGCATCGCCTGCTGACAGACTCTAATTTTAGTAGTGAGTCATAACTCAGTGCTTGATTTTTGCCACATATTCTTCAGATGTGTTGGCCTTCTTATTGTCTGGCACTAGTACCTCTCTCCTCATGAATAATTCCTGCGTTTCTTTGGGCATGTGTGTTACAGCGTAAATTTTCTACTCACCGCAGGTATAGTCTTTACCCTGAACTTAGTGGCCTTATATCGCCTTGCCTGCTCCTTTTAATCATACTAAGGATATCTGGTCATGGTAATTACGAACTTACCCAATGGCGGAAGGTATGGGTGTTAGCACTAAAGACAGAGATTCCAAAGGGAACCTGAAACAGGCCTCACCTACCCCGGATTCACCAGCTAAGGGTAGCCCTAATTCTGCCTCAACTTTAGAAGCTATATTACTCAAGCTCAATGAACACGATATAGCACAAAGTACCAAAACACACACAGATCTGCTTCAGATGGAGGTGGCTGCAATTCGTAATGACCTTAAAAATCTTTCATTACGTGTTTCTAACGCGGAAACGAGAATAAGTAGTGTGGAAGATTTTACAAACAAACAAGCAAAGCACATCCAAAATTTGGAGCGTTCCATTACTTCGTTAAGGAGAGATCTAACAGAACAGGAAGATCGGAATCGCAGAAGTAATTTTCGTATTTTTGGATTACCGGAGGAGAGTGAGAAGTCTGTTCCTTCAGTGATTGACTTCTTGCTTACTTGGATCCCCAATTCCCTGAATCTCTCTTTCAAAAAGACTTTGAGATAGAAAGTGCCCACAGGGTCCCAATTTTTAAACCCAGAACAATGTCTTTTCCAAGGCCATTGATTTTGAAACCTTTGCGCCATCAACATACAGATCAAATTCTGGCACAAATGAGAAAGATCAAGACAATACAATGGGAAGGCCATAGAATCTCTATTTCACAAGATTTTGCCAGAGACACTGTAATCCGTCACAAAGGCTTCCTGAATCTACGCAAAAGGCTCACTGATATGAACATTCCATTCTCTTTTTCTGGGCCTTCAAGATTCCGGATCATTTTCAAAGGTCGTCCATAGATTTTCTATGAACCTTCAGATCTTTCGACGTTCTTGGATAATAAATCTGAATCTCAGATGGACTCAGATTCTCTTCCTGGTACTTCTCGCTCCTAATGATCTGTATTTATTGACCTGGCCTGTTTCTAATATTTTTCCATTTATCCAATGTATCTGCTGGTTCTATTCTATATTTTGTTCGCAATCTCTGTAGTTTTCGCCAAATTTTGAGCTTATTATACATTTTGTGGTAATTGTACTGTTGCTTCTCTCACTCTAGATTAGCCACACTCTACTAATTGATATTCTTTTTTTACAGTACTATGCAATCCCCTGAGCTGTATTTAGTTCTATTTGGGATGTACTGTATAATGTTGGTCTACTTAGTTGATATGGCTCCTTTCAGGTATACTGTTTTAACTGGGTGACTGAGTGTATGTACTTATTCTCATTTTTATTTTCTCTCTTTATAATTCCTTTGCTATAGGTAAGTATTCAACCTTTTATTCTACTTCTTAATCTACCTCTTATCTTTTATCTGTGCCCTTTTTCTCGGTGGTAGTCTATCTACATGTCATATATTATTTAATGACATCATTGATCACCAATGAAATGATAGTTGTATAGTTGTTTTATAATATTATATGTATCAATTTGGAATTTACTTGATCATTTTTCGATTTAGTTTCTTAAGTATGTTTAAATTGGAATTTATATGTTATTACAGTTATGATTGGCTTGTTTATGAAATGACATCTTATGATAGACTTTCCATTTACATCTAATTCCTTATCTAATATTTGCTCCAATTGTATGGTATTGTTCATGAAATGTTTCCTTTTATTATCTTTATATTTCGTTTAATAGCCTCTTTAGTTTAGGTAAGTATTCTGTCTGTTACTCTATCTCTTATCCTTTATCTTCGCTCCCTTTATTTATGGGAGTTTGGTGACCTGGTTTATATTTTATTTACTATCTTCACTGATCTTTAATGATCTGCCTTATTCTCAGAGCCGCAATCAATGTTATTTCATTTATGAGTTACATCATCATTATGTATATTCATAGCTTACTATTACTTTACAGTTGGATAATTATTTTATATATTGTGCGTACCTTTTTAGATCTTATCTGAATGAACTTTATGGATGGGTTGAAATATGTATACGCTGGTATTTATGTGCTATTATAGTCATGTTTTATTTGCTTATGGAATGTCATCTTTTTTCAGACGTTCCAGCTATATTATAGTTATTCAGTCTCATTTTACCTATTGTTACTAGTAAGAGATATATGTGATATAGTTATGCATTTGAGAAGGTAATACTAGTTCCGCTGCTGTGCGGCTTGTTTATTCTTGAGCTGTCTACACCGCTGTTGATAGCGTATGCTGTTGCTCCTCCACGTTGATTCCCCATGCAATATGTCTCTTACAGACATCCCCTGGTGGGGTTGGACTTTGATATTGCTCCGTTTTTTCTTGGAGTGCATCTGATCCCTCTCTTCTTCTTCCTACTCTTCATTCCTTCCCTTTATTCCACTTTAATGTTGGGACATCTGCTTCATTTCCTTTAGTTTTTAACTATATTTTAACTGCCCGTGTACTCTTTTATCAGAAGTATTCACTCTTTATGATCCATGTATATCAATGCCCGGCTTAAATGTAGTTTCCCTTAATGTTAGGGGTTTGAACCACCCTGTTAAGAGGGCCAAGATTTTAGATTATTGTAAGAGTTTATCTGGTGATGTGGTCTTACTTCAAGAGACTAAGATAGGTTTTAAAGAAGCTCTTCTTTTGAGGAAAGATTGGATACTAGGGGGCCGATTCCGATCTCGACCGGTAGGGCACCGAATCGGATTCGGCTTAACCGGATCCGATTCGGAGCCCTCTTTCCCGACCGATTCGTACGTGCGTCCGGCCGAGCGACTACGATGCGAGCGCACGCGAAATCGCCGACCGACTCGTACGCGGGTCCGAACCGCTCCGACCGATTCGCACGGACACGACTCGCACCACGCAATGGAGACATTCCCCGGCCGGGCAAGTACGATGCGCGCCGCTAGCAGTCCGACCGACTCGCGCCGTCCGGCTCGAAAGAGCAGTCGGAGCCAGACTTTGGGGGTCCGTGTCGGACCCCCTGTACGCATAGCCGCGTGAGTCGCACACAGGGGGGACCCATGGGTCCCCCCTACCTGTGCATGTACGCCGCGAGTCACATCGAGGCGTACCCGCTGTAGGGGGCGCCCTTGTTCACCTCGCACCCATTGAGTAAATGGGAGCCCGCGTACGCGTTGTACGTCCAGCTCCCATTGACTTCAATGGGAGTCCGACCGACTCGAGTCCGATTGCATGCGTGCGCATCGTACTCGTTCGGTCGGGCTGCCAGAGTCCGATTCGGTCGGTAATCTCTCCGGGTCTGGCTCGGTCGGAGTGATTTACGGCCTGAATCGGAATCGGCCCCTAGATGTTACATGTTCCAAAGCTTCTGGGAAGAAAAACGGGGTTATTACCCTTATCTCTAAAAGTTCTGGTTTGTCTATAGTTGCAGTTAAATATGATACCAACGTTAGATTGCTTACTTACTCGTCTGACTATTGGTTCGGATGATCTATATGTTATGAATTTATATGCTCCAAATATAGATGATCCACTTTTCTGGTGAGCAATAAATAAAAAACTCACTGACATTCCACAAAATTCAAGAACAATCATTGGAGGTGATTTTAATCTTCCTTTTGATCCTATTTTGGATAGACACTCTGCTTTTAAATTTCGACCTCCAAGGGCACACAAACATATGCTTAATATGTGCGCGTCTCATCATCTTTTGGATGCATGGAGATTACACAATCCTATGGGTAACGACTTCACTTTTTTCTCCTCTCTGCATTCTATTTTCTCTCATATTGATCACCTTTGGGTTGACGCCTCTCTTTTAATACATACAATAAATGGTATGATTCATCCAATAGTTGTCTCTGACCATGCTGCAGTCTCTTTAACCATCCTTAATCTTACGAATTCTAAAGGTCCCCGTAATTGGCGTCTAAACACAGAAATCTTAGAAGATGATGATGAGGTCAAAGAACTTAATGATGAAATTGATAACTTTTTCAGAGATAATGAATCCTCGGTGGATTCTCCAATAGTATTGTGGGATGCATTTAAATGTACTATAAGAGGTCACATTATTAAAAAAAATGGCCAAAAGAAACAGTGACATTAGGAAATCTCTTCAGTCTTTGGGAGATGACATTAAACGGAAAGAGGATTTATATAGACATACTAATGACAAATTGCTCTTACAGGATATAAAACATTTAAAATATTCTTTTAACTCCATAGTCACTAAAAGAGCTTATATTGGAGTGCACACTCAAAAATCCCGACAATTATTGTTACGGAATAGAGCTGGTAAGTTGTTAGCTGCTACTCTTAAATATCAGAATACGAATACCAATGCTACTCATATTACTCATATTACTGATAAAACCGGCTCGAAAAATTTCATACCCAAGAAATTCTTGGGGTCTTTCGGCAATTCTATGAAAATCTATATACCCCTCGGGATCAATGTACCAAGAGTACCTGCCAACAGTTTCTTAATTCTCTCCCTACTTACACTATTTCGCATGCCGATATGATCGAGCTGGGAAAGCCAATCGATATTGATGAGATTATTCAGGCTATTAAGGTTACACGTTCGGGGAAAGCTCTCGGACGGGACGGGTTTCCTATTGCCTTTTATAAAACATTTACTGCTTCAATAATTAAATATCTTAAGAAGATTTTCGATAATTATGTTCTTTCTGGCGAGGTTTCAGGTACGGCTGCTCAGGCTACTATTCTAGTCATACCAAAAGAAGGTAAGGATCACTCTGATCCAAAAAACCTCCGTCCCATTTCCTTAGTAAATATGGAAGCAAACATCTTCGCAAAAATCTTAGAAAAACGTCTAGAGGGTCATATTCCTGATCTTATCCATAATTCCCAAACAGGCTTTGTCAAGGGTAGGCTTGCCAGAGACAACATTCGTACTTTCTGTCACATTTTAGGCAAAGCTAAACTTTCCTCATTACCATCAGCGACGATTGCCCTTGACGCCGAAAAGGCTTTTGACAAAGTTTCTTGGCCTTTTTTACAATTAGTGTTAGAATCCCATAACCTTGGTGATTCTTTTATTAATATGGTTATGGCTCTCTATGTGCAACCGAAAGCTAATATTAGATTAATGGTACAATGTTCTCTTTTTTTAATCTTTGCCAAGGTACTAGACAAGGGTGTCCTCTTTCACCCCTTCTTTTTCTCCTATCCATTGACCCACTTCTTCGTTTACTTAATCTGAGCCTGGATATTAAAGGTTTTCAATTTGGATCGCATACACTTAAAACAGCTGCTTACACCGACAATGTTCTTATTTTTTCAGAAGATATTGAATCAGCGATCCCTTCTATCTCTAATATTATTAGTGATTTCTCTGTCTTTTCTGGTTATACTCTTAACAAAGAGGAAACTGAATTGTTCTCTCTAAATTCTTTCTGTTTTCCTTCTCTCCTGGGTGATTCAGGTTTTAAATGGCAATCTACTGGTATTAAATATCTAGGGATCTGGTTCTGTAAGGATCTTTCAGATACCATTACTTATAATGAATCCCATATCATAACTAAAGTTA
The DNA here is from genome assembly GCA_963921515.1 of Calotriton arnoldi. Taxonomy (NCBI): domain Eukaryota; kingdom Metazoa; phylum Chordata; class Amphibia; order Caudata; family Salamandridae; genus Calotriton; species Calotriton arnoldi. The sequence continues at coordinate 103,734 of CAWUFW010021896.1, forward strand.
AGGATCTTTTGTCCTCCTGGTCTCCTAAATATATTTCCTGGTGGGGTAGGTTACAAACTCTTAAAATGATGATAACCCCAATCATTAATTTTTTTTATCTTCCATGCTACCTATAAAGCTTTCCCCTACTTTCTTTCATGAGATTGATTTAATCACTTCAAGATTCTTATGGAATGATAAGAGAGCTAGAATTGCTTACAAATATCTTAGGAAGCCTTCTGTAATGGGTGGCTGTAATCTCCCGGACTGGAATCTATACCAAATTTCCTTTTTGGCGGCTCAAGGTGCAATTTGGTTCTTACCGGATTCCCAACATATACCTCCATGGATTCATATTAAACGAGAATTATGCGCTCCTTTTTCCACTCCTTCCTTACTCACAGCCTCCAAACTTACTTTATTTCATTCTCAACGTATTTTATCAGACATGGTTAGTGCGTTAAAATATATTGATAAGAAAGTATTAAAACCTGTTCATAAATCAAGAGGGTCATCTTTATGGTTTAATCCTAAACTTCTTACTGACATTGATCCTAACACTGCTCTTTTGTGGGCTGCCAAAGGTATCAGACTGGTGAAAGACCTCTATGATACTAATCATGATCCTCTTCCTTTTTCTTTCCTAGCCAGGAAATATAATCTCAGTAACATGGATTTTTATTCTTTTTTTAAACTAAAGTTCAAACTCTGTAAAATAACCCTCTCCACAGATCCGGTTATTGTCTCACTTCTTTCTATGGGGGTACATTCAGGCCCTACCGTTTCTAAAATTTATACATTTTTATCCGCTCCACTGCCTTCACAATCTACAATTACTTGTGTCAAATGGTTTCACCATTTTGAAGATGAGATTTTTAAACATATTTCACAAGATACCTGGCAACCGTTTGGGAAATTATCCCTACGCAACAAAATTGCTCCTTCACTGATCCAATCTAAATTCTGCACATTGAATCTCTTACACTGGACCCCTGCTCGCTTGCATAAGTTGAAGTTACGAGAAAGTGATCATTGTTGGAATTGTAATTCAGTACCAGGCACCCATCAAGATATGTTTTTTGAATGTACACTATTAAATTCCTTTTGAGGGCTGATACAGAAGCATTTATCACTAACCTTTAATACATCTATAGTTCTCCCTTTACCTATGATTTTGCTAGGTCCATGGGCTACAGTTACCCCTTTACCTCTTGACAATACGGATTTGGAGCTCTTAGATTTGCTCTTATCCATTGCAGTCAAAATTATACTCACAGAATGGAAATCTTTTCATCTCCTATCTTACCATACCTGGTGGGCATAGGTTTCATATCTTCGTGGAGCTCATCCTTTTGTTGAAAAGAAGCATTATTCGCCTTTAATTGCTAGTAATGTATGGCGGTCTTTGAATAACTATATGGATTTGTCTTCTCAGGGGTTAATAGCTCAATATCCTTTTGATTCCGTTTCTTAATTTATTTTTTCAGAAGTGTAGCAGATGTCCCTTCCCACCATCACATCCTTTTTCCTTCCCTCTAGTATTCTTTCCTCTTTCTCTCTTCCCTTCTTTCACCTCTTTCCCCTCGCTGATGTATCCTATTTATCAAGCAATACAACTCACACATGACTTTGTTGCGATATATGTAGACGTTCCATCTGTCCCAGATTCCTGGGATTTATACTTAATATTTGATGAATTTACAATACTTGTTATCTGTCATGGCATTTATCTGATCATCTTTATATGATAACTTTGACATCTTTTTATCCCAGTCCAGTCGCTCTTTGTCATGAAGTCCTTTTTAACTCTTCATTACTATATATTTGAATCTGGTTTTATGTATTGCTAGTGTATTGCAAATGTATTTCTTTTTAACTAATTCGGTGTTGAACACAAAAAAATACATTTAGAGGAGCTGCCGTGGCATAAATATCTCCGCCAGGCTTGTAAAGATCTCTGAATATGATGGTGGTTACTTGCCAAGGCAGCAGTGGTTATTTCTGTCACTCCCAAGGCAGATGGCAGTCACCCTCCAATCTGTAATGGGCCTATGTTTCTAAATGAAGTTCTTATGCTGTGTTTTATTATTTTTGTTAGGGAACTGTATGAGTGCTGTATTGTAAATACTACATATGTATGTAACTGTTGTAGCATTTTAATCTTTCACATGTTGTTTTCATTTTGTTGGGAAGCGAGATGTGTGTAATGTGTTTCTTAATTGTAGAATGAATCTTAGATCTTTAGTGTTCGCATTTATTCTTATAATGCAGGAGGTGTGGGTTATGGCAAAAAAGATTTGGTTCCTGGGTAGCATGGGAGATGGTTGTCCTGGGTTGTAGGCGAACTGTATTTGTTCTTCTGCACATCTGTGTACATTTATTTCATGAGCATGAGTACACTACATGAACATCTCCCAGATTGTGAATTAGAACATTAAAAAAGGGAAACACAAACATAGATACTGTTTTAAATCTTGGATCTGGATGCCACACAAAACTTCAAGCAACTCCAAAACAATAAATGTTTGACCAAACATTTTAGATAAGCAGCATGATGGAAGACAAAATATAGAATCACGGGGCATATTAGCAAGACCGGCGATAAAATTATCGCCGTTTTAGCGGCAGGAAACTGCCGCTAAAGCGGCGATAATGGGCTTGCTAATATGCGTTATAGAATTCCAATAGAAGCCCAGGTTAGATGTCCTGCACATCTAACCTGGGCTTCTATTGGAATTCTATAACGCATATTATCAAGCCCATTATCGCCGTTTTAGCGGCAGTTTCCTGCCGCTAAAACGGCAATAATTTTATCGCCGGTCTTGCTAATATGCCCCCAAGAGTTTAAGGTTTGGGTAGTATTTTTTCTGTTTCAGCAATATCCCTACACCACATGCAATAAAGGAGAAAAGAGAGGAAAGAAAAAAGTGAATTAAGGTGCGTTCAAGAAAACCAAACTAGGAAAAAATGCAAAATTAATGGTATTCGCTGGATTGGACTTTTCATCCTCAGGATTCCATTCAGCTTCAAAATGTTAAGAATCATCAAGGACCTCCGCAATGGGAACCTGCTGTACTGAGGCCTGGACAAGAGTGTGGACCCCGGCTGCAACTGCAAGGCCTCTGCCATGACTGCGGAGGCCTTTGTAAATTAGGCCCTCAGGCCGGATTGGACAAAATGTGGCGGTGGGGAGATCCGCTTGTAGACCCAAAGTACAAAGAGGCATATTTACAAGGCCCTATTGCCACAGGAATGTCACTTTTATCGACGTTCCTGTGATAATAGGGGCTTCGCCTTATTCAGAAGGCGGCGTTAACTCACTTAGCGTGGCTTAATGCCACCTTGTAAATAAGGCCCCCTTTCATGCTATACTTAGCGTGAAAGGGGTGGACAATGGGTGTTGTGGTGGGCGTTCCGCAGCAACACCCATTAATTTTGACACTGCCCCATATTTGCAAGGGTGGCGTAAATATGGGGCAGTGCCAAATTTAGGACCAGGGAAAACCTGGTGTTAAACAGGCAAAACGAGTAGAAATGCTTTATTTCTCCTCGTTTTGCTTTTTCTATGTGTGCTGCATTGTGCAGCATACATAGAAAGAGCAAAGCGCCATGTATGAATGTTTACAGGCAGGAAGGTGTCCCTTCCTGCACAAAAATGATGAGTTGCAACTTTTATGGTGTAGCCCTGCGTTGCAAAAGTGACGGAGCGCACTTTAGTTGTAAATATGCCACAAAGTACCCAGTGGAGTGGAAGGAGCGATAAAGAAGCAGCAAAATATGATCTAATTATGTCATCACGCCAGCAGCATCAGAAGAGCAAACACCCTGCATGATACAGCATTAGCCAAAAAGCTGTACAGGAGAAAAAATATTTAAAGCATTCGTACGCAACAAAGAAATTATGGAGACAGCGAGGAAAAAAGAAAAGAAGAGAGTACATGGACATTAAAATACATTGTAACCAATATATAAGAAACTGTATATAAAGAATAAAACAAAAACTAAGAAGGTCATACAGTCAATGCAAAATGACAAACATATCATATGTAAACAAGAGTCAGTGTCTGTACGTTGACAATCTCTGCATAGTTTACCAGCCGTGTTTAAACCAGCATTTGCTAAATCAAGACTATCATTCAAAAGTAAGAAGTGTCCTTTGCACATCTGTTGCATGTGAACTGGATGTTATGTGCTCAATAACGCGCCGCTTAACATCTTGGTCCGAGTGATTTGTTTCTTGTAAATGCTCAACCAGAGGACCATTGATTATGCTTCATCGTATTCTGCTTTTGTGTTGTAGAATTCTGCTTTAGACACCTTGAGGTGTCATCCCTATGTAGATTTCTTCACAGGACACCAAATGGCATAAACCTCATTTTGTGAATTGCATTTAGCATGGCAAGAAATGGTGAAATGTACAGTGCCGTGTTTGCAAACTTATTGAATGTGTTACTACTTACTCTGTATGCTCCACATTTAAGGTGACCAGTTAAGGGAGCCTTTCTCCATGACTGAGTGATCTGAATATTTTTTCCAATCGTATTTTCAGCGCGAACCAAATAGTCGCTGATATTTTTTCCACTTTTGAAGGAAAACAGGGGAGATTCTAGGGTATAGTCCATGGATTTCTGTGTCTGCCAGTTTGATAAAACAATATTTCTTAAACTATTTCTTGTTGAAATGAATTTTGTGCCAACTGTGTGCCTAAGTATCATAGATGGCTTTTTATTAAGGGTAAGCAAATCCTTCCTATTGCAAAATCAATCTCTCTTTCTAGCATGTGCAAGCAAGCAAAAAGGTGAGAGATATGAATGTCAGATTCTCTGAAAGTGTCCTCTTTCGTTGTACAATTACTAAGTATAAGGTAAGAATCTCCCAAAGGGCAAGTTATCGCGCAGGCTAGGTGGATGGAAACGTGAGTGTGCTCGTCTAGAATTTTTCTCAGAAGGTTTCCTATACAAGGTCATCTACAGGGAGCCTTCATGACGTTTGACCAAGAGGTCCAAAAAGCTAGCTTCCTCATTACTAGAGGTCATGGAAAACGGACAGTCAGAATTGCATTCATTGAGCCGCTGATGAAACAGTTGAGGTTCATGATTTGTACCTGTCCAAAAGTCATCAATATAACGTGACCTCAACGTTATATTGTTATTGTAGATGTTGTTCTGATGGCCTTTTGGTGTAATTCAGCTTTACACATGGTTAATGGAATGTTTTCTCTGTTTGACACTGCGGCTAAGCGTAACGACGTAGCCATATTGTGTTCTCATTTTGT